>CAJHQP010010676.1:0-17800 GCA_905132765.1 Moricandia arvensis
CGACTTCCAATTAAGATATGATCTTGATCCCGGAAATATTGAAGTTTGGAAAGAATATGCATTTTTTTCGTGTTAGGGGGGAAACAGTTTTCGGGTTAATTTTATAAAAATGTTGAGGTTTGAAGATAATTTTGTGTTTGGTGGCAAACGTATTTTCGGTTTGGCGCATTAAATCATTTTTGGTGTTTTGGAGTAAAAAATATATAAAAGTACCTTCTTTGAGTTAAACGTTTCTGTTTTCTTGGAGCGAGAAATGAATTTTTATTCATAAATAATACATAACTACATCCTAATTAATTAATTTTATATTTAAACTTAAAAAGTATTAAGAGTATATATTGGCATTTGAATCACTCGTACGCATAACATAAATTACTTTCTTTAGCATCAAATGTGTGCAGATGATCAATCTACAATTATTATGATGTTGAATGAATAGTGTCCAATCAAAACTTCTAATCTCGGTTCTAGATGCAAATCTGGTAATAGAACTGAATGTCTAATAATATCGCTGATGATAAATGTTTTAAACCTTTCTGATTTTAGGCTATCATACAATTGAACTATTTTACTTATGTCTTGGTCACAAAATTAGCAAAGGATATTTAAATATATAATCAAGGGATAAGATACGTATGCCTGGAAATAATCAACTATATTGGACATTAGTACGACTTTATATAGGATTAAGGTTTGATGTTTTTAAAGTTATTATATAGTTTATGATATAATCATATAAAAATAAACTTTTCTTTGGTTAAGCTCGTAAGTAATCTTCGATGTCATCAATTCTGGTGTTCATTTATTGGTAATTTTTTCCTGATCTCATAATTCAATAACATACTACCAATTATTTACCCTAATATATAATATATATTTCATCTAGTTATAATTTGAGAGCTTATATCATTACATTGAAAAATATATATATATATATAACAACAAATATAAATGCACAAGACGAAGATAGGATTTTGGCATAAAAGAGAATCCAAATTTTTTATTTTTGGTGGGAATTACATTTTTCTGGTGTTTGGGGGAAACACGTTTTCGGGTTTATTTTTCTAAAAATGTTTTAGGTTTTTGGCGGAAAAACACGTTTTTTGTGTTTTGGTGGAAAACATTTTTGGGTTATTGGACAGTAAACCCCATTTTCGTGTTTTGGCGTAAAAACTTTTTTGGGTTTTGGCCAATACAACCCATTTTTTGAGTTTTGACAGGAAAACACGTTTTTGGTTTTTGAAGGAAAATTACAATTTTTTGTAATATAATATATAATAATTAAAATAACTAATTTTAATTAATTTTTATATTTAAATTAAGAGTATTTAGTTCTTTTGATTTTGAATGCAAATGTAGACATTCAAACTCTACTTTTTTAGCATCTCAAATGTGTGTATCTAGGATATACATTTACATGCTATATCTTGATGTTGATGCAATAGTGTCCAAACAAACAGACTTATGATACAGTATCTAGATGCAACATCTGGTATATAAACAAACATGGCCTAGATATAAGATAGAAGATGTCTAACATATTTTATTGTTCCTCTCTTCGCCTGATGTAAATGTTTTACCTTTCCTTATTTTCTACGGTAATATAATGGATAAAACTTTTTGAAATATTTTTACTTCATGTCTATGGTAAACAAAAATAAGAAAAATATTTCAAAGGCTATTTCCAAAATAAATAAATTAAAAAAATGATTAAGATAGCCATTTAGGGAAAATAATCTAACTAATATTGCAATAAAGTAGAACTTTATACTTAGGATAGGTTATCGATATTTTACAATTTATTATATATCTTATAATATACATTCATCAACTTATAATACAAATTTATCAGCAAAACTTCTTCTTGGTCAGCCGTGTAACCTTCCTATGTTCCTTGAAGTATATGTTTTATGTGTTCATTTATTGATAACATTTTCTCCCGATCTATAATTCCACCAAACATCACTAGCAACTCCTATTTAACACTCCACTATTCTCACATTTCTCGTTAGTATTCTTCACTCTTGTTAATCTATGAGAAAAGGATTCTGAGACATCAAGAGCCACTATATCATTACCTCTGCTGAAATCAAATACATTGTCCTTGTTTTTATCCAACACAAAATATACCACTAGGGCATTCCCAAACGAAGATAGGATCTTTGCGCCACTAGAGAATCCAAATTTTTTATTTTAGGCGGGAATATACATTTTTCTGGTGTTTGGGGGAAAACACGTTTTCAGGTTATTTTTTGTAAAACAGGTTTTAGGTTTTTGACGGGAAAACACGTTTTTGTGTTTTAGTGGAAAACATTTTTCGGGTTTTGGCAGTAAACCCCATTTTTCATGTTTTGGCGGTAAACCCCTTTTTGGGTTTTGGCGATACGACCCAATTTTGAGTTTTGACAGGAAAACACGTTTTTGGTTTTTGAAGGGAAATTGCAATTTTTATTAATATAAGATATAATAATTAAAATAACTAATTTAATTAATTTTTATATTTAAATTAAGAGTATTTAGTTTTTTGGATTTTGAATGCAAATGTAGCATTCAAACTCTACTTTTTTAGCATCTCAAATGTGTGTATCTAGATGATACATTTACATGCTACATCTTGATGTTGATGGAATAGTGTCCAAACAAACAACTTATGAATACTAGTATCTAGATGCATCTAGTACAGAAACAAACATGGCCTATATATAAGAAGTTGTCTAACCTAATTTATTGTTCCTCTCTCGCCTGATGTAAATGTTTTACCTTTCCTGATTTCTACGGTAATATATGGATAAAACTTTTTGAATATTTTACTTCATGTCTATGGTAACAGAAATAAGAAAAATATTTCAAAGGCTATTTCCAAAATAAATAAATTAAAAAATGATTAAGATAGCCATTTAGGGAAAATAATCTAACTAATATTGCAATAAAGTAGAACTTTATACTTAGGATAGGTTATCGGTGTTTTACAGTTTATTATATATCTTATAGTATACATTCATCAACTTAAAATATAAATTCATCAGCAAACCTTCTTCTTGGTCAGCCGTGTAACCTTCATATGTTCCTTGAAGTATATGTTTTATGTGTTCATTTATTGATAACATTTTCTCCCGATCAATAATTCCACCAATCATAGCTAGCAACTCCTTTTCTACACTCTACTATTCTCACCTTTCTTGTTAGTATTCTTTACTCTTGTTAATCTATGAGAAAAAAAATTATGAAACATCAAGAGCCACTATATCATTACCTCTGCTGAAATCAAATATTTTTCCTTGTTTTTATCCAACACGGAATATACCACTGGGGCATTCCCAAAAGAAGATAGGATCTTTGTGCCACTAGTTCCTTAGACAAATCCATGAGTGTCTTCTTCATTCTTGTTTCCCTGGTTCTCCTCTCATCTGGATCATAGTAATTCATGTATATTCTCATTTGTTCAAACACTTCTAGGTCACCACTGAGGCAGATGGCTCGAATCCTAGTGGAATTGTTGGCACCAGTAATGGCATTAGTTTATCAACCAAATTTGCATGATGTTGAAGTTCGTAATTCTAGTTGTGTTTTGATGCGTTACAATACCTTTCCCTTTGTTTATTAAGCCTTGCAGCAAAAGACACTTCTACTTCTCATATGACAATCGTAGGCAATGAAAACACTTCTTATGAATCTTTTCATATTGCACATCAACTTACTTTACACTACCTATTAGTAAGTTATCAACATCTTATCTCTTATGGATTGATTCAGATCAAGTATAACTTGAACTTGTACATACTCGTGGAGCAATGGTTTCAGTGGGTAAAACATGTTTTAAGTTTTTGGCGAGAAAACAAGTTTTTGGGTTTTGGCGGAAAAACGTATTTTCGGGTTTTGGCAGTAAAACCCATTTTCGTTAAAACCCATTTTCGTGTTTTAGCGGTAAAATCCCTTTTTGGGTTTTGGCGATATAATCCATTTTTGAGTTTTGACAGGAAAACGCGTTTTTGATTTTTGGAAGGAAATTGCAATTTTTATTAATATAATATATAATAATAAAAAAATTAATTTAATTAATTTTTATACTTAAATAAGAGTATTTAGGTATTTTAGATTTTGAAATGCAAATGTAGCATCCAAACTCTACTTTTTTTAGCATCTCAAATATATGCATCTAGATGATACATCTACATAATACATCTAGATGTTGATACAATTGTGTCCAAACAAACAACTTATGAATACTAGTATCTAGATTCAACGCCTGGTTACATAAACAAACTTGGCCTAGATATAGGAAGATGTCTAACCTAGTTTCTTGTTCCTCTCTCTCCTGTAATTGTTTTACCTTTCTTGATTTCTACGGTTATATATGGATAAAACCTTTTGAATATTTTACTCATGTCCATAGTAACAAAATTAATGAATATACTTCAAAGGTTATTTCCAAAATAAATAAATTAAAAATAGATTAAAATAGTAATTTAGGGAAATTGATCCAACTAATATTGCAATAAAGTATAATTTTATACTTAAGATAAGTTATCGATGTTTTACAGTTTATTATATATCTTATAACATAAATTCATCAGTAAAACTTCTTTTTGATCAGTTGTGTAGCCTTCCTATGTTCCTTGAAGTACATGTTTCTGGTGTTCGTTTATTGAGAACCTTTTCTCCCGATCTATAATTCCAGCAAACACCACTAGCAACTCCTTTTTTGATGAAATTTCAAATTTATTGATCTATATGAGAACATTTACAAAAGAATAAGCTAATAAAGAATAAGTATTCTAAGGTGCGACAAAAACAAAACTGAATCTGAAAAAGAACTAAGAAGCCACTTCAAACCATCTACGCATAAGCCCTTCGAACTTGTGATTTCTTCCATACTTGAGAGAGGAGATGCGATTACGCATTGTTTTGTCTATATAGCGAGTGAGCTGAGCAGCTGATGACCAAGGGTTTCTGATGCCTTCTCCCATTACGTTCCCTTCAGACATAATAGATGGTCATCTGAAAAACCATTCGTAGCAACACCAAATCCAAAGGTTAAAAATGAATACCGTGAATAGACAGCAGAGTAGTCGACCAATCTGGATCCATCCGACGACCCAGTAAACGTCCTGCAACATTGTCCCACACAGTGTAACTGAAAGGACAAGCAAAGAAGAGATGATCCCTTGTTTCATCAAGTTCTCCACACAAAGTACAATGTTGCTGCAACCCCCAGCTACGCATTCTATCCCCAGTAGATAACTTGTTTTTTATAGCCAACCAATTAATGAAACAGTATCTAGGAATCCCCTGCGAAAACCACACAGCCTTACTCCAAGGCACTGCCTCGCGCTTAACCCTGAGTTGGTTCCAAGTTTCCACAGCCGAGAAGTGAACCTTAAATTGATCACCAGAGTGCCGCCATAGGAATATATCCGGACCACTCCCAGGACAAGGTATATGTGCTTCGGTAATCAATTGATGAAGTGATGGAAAATGTCTACTAGGCCGACCTCTAATGTTCAAGTTTCCATCTCTCACTGCATCACTGACCCGAGCATGGCGAGGAACACCAAAAAGGATTGTGCCTACATCGCCGGTGACATCAATGAGCTTCCCCTTATCAAGCCAATTATCAAACCAAAAAAAAAACATCATTTCCATTCATTACAACCACTTTCATGAAGGGGTAAGCTAAGCACGAAGCTTGAGTAACTTTCTCCATATCCAAGATCATTTTTGACCCTCCTGCACATCCCAGAAAGAGCTACCACAGAGCAGATAATGCTGGACCCAGGAAATCCATAGTGACTCCGCTAAGGTGAACAATTGCCATATAAGGTGAAGTGAAAAAACCCTCGATTAATCCCTGAGATTCCTCAAACCCAACCCTCCTTCATCTTTGGGGAAACAGAGTTCTGCCCAAGCAACCTTAGCTTTATGGGTTTGGTGTGGAGAACCAGACCAAAGAAATGCGCTACAAAGACTCTCAATAACATTTAAACAAGCTGCGGGGAGGATGAAAGCATAACTCCAGAAGTTCACAATACTAGTGATAACATATTTTATCAACTGAAGCCTCCCTGCAAAGGAAAGACTTTTAGTTGACCAGATGAGCATCCTACCACGCACCTTATCGATTAGAGGCTCATAGTTCATGCTTCGTGAGAGTCTTGGTAGTCAGAGGAAACTCCAAATAACGGATAGGTAAGGTCCCAATACCTTAGCAACTGCAGCCACACCGAGCTCCCTGGAGTAGCAGCAGACACAAAGATGGTAGATTTCAAGACATTAATGTGAAGTCCACAAATACTCGCAAACTGCTCCATTACCACATTCCACTATTCTAACATTTCTCGTTAGTATTCTTCACCTTTGTTAATCCACGAGAAAAGGATTCTGAGACATCAAGAGCCACTATATCATTACCTCTGCTGAAATCAAATACTCTTTCTTTGTTTTTATCCAACGCATAATATACCACTGAGGCATTCCCAAACGAAGATAGGATCTTTGCGTCACTAGCTCCTTAGACAAATCCATGAGTGTCTTCATCATTCTTGTTTCCCGGGTTCTCCTCTCATATGGATCATAGTGATTCATGTATATTCCCATTTGTTCAAACACTTCTAGGTCACCACTGAGGCAAATGGATCGAATCCTGGTGGAATTGTTGGCACTAGTAATGGTATTAGTTTATCAACCAAAGTTGTATGATGTTGAAGTTGTAATTCTAGTTGTGTTTTGACGCGTTACAATCCTTTCCCTTTATTTATTTAGCCGTGCAGCAAAAGACACTTCTATTTCTCATGTGACAATCGTAGGCAATGGAAACACTTCTTACGAATCCTTTCATATTGTACATCAACTTACTTTACACTACCTCTTAGTAAGTTATCGACATCTTATCTCTTATGGGTTGATTCAGATTAAGTATAACTTGAACTCGTACATACTCGTGGAGAAATGGTTTCATTGGATCATATTCTATCACCACATGCCCAGTACCATCTACTACAACATTAATCGTTTTCAGCATGAAATAGTTAACTGGGAGACTATGTAATTTACCCATATCGCAATAATTTGTAGGAAATTTTGTGGAGGCTTTTCAACCCAACATTCCATAGCCATTCTCCAATCATTAAACGTCCAAAAGCCTTGTTTGAGAACGATCTATATATTTGTTTCGGGATCGAAGATGAACTGGAACCTTTTTGGTTAGTGTTATGACTCTCACAAGCTCATACACCTTCAAGATCTTTGGCATCGTCTAGAGCATCCTACCCATATTTTGACAAACCGAAATTAAGCAAACGCCTCAAAAGGTTTGTCCCTCTTCGTTCAATCACACAAAAATCATCATCTTCAGGGATGGTGATATATTTATCTTCTCCTAAAGATATAACTTGCAAAATTTATGCCAAATTCTCTTCCATCAAGAGTAAGAATAATGGTTTTATACACCGTAAATTGAGAAAACACTGATCTTGAGTAGAAACTAATATTGACGGCCCGAAGAACCCTAGATAAACACATATCTTCGTAACAAATCTATTGGAAATAAATATACTTTTCAAATAGATTTTGGAATTTTTTTAAGTTAATCCAAATCATAGCAGGGATATTCTCCATTTGAAGAGTTAATCCAAATTGCAGCATGGGTATTCTCCTTCTGAAAATATGTAAAATTTGGTGTAACTTCACTTCAGTGAGACACCAAAAATAAAATAATCCTACTAAATTTGATGTGATTGTTGATAAATTTTTGTTTTGGTTTAGAGTTTTGTGTGATTGTTGAAGATAAAAACTAAAATTTGACACTAAAATATTAAATTTAGTGTAATTTCAACACCAAATTTAGTGCCACGGTTGGAATAGCCATTAGACAGGTGTATTTCTATACTACTCATGTTAACCAAATTAAAGCTAAAATAGTTAAATTTAATTATGCCGTATTTATAAATTTTGTATTGATTTTACCCAGTTTTATATGTATAAAATCATATAATACAAACTAGTTTACATTACAATTTTGTCATACTTATTACTTTAGGTTAAAGTAGATTTTACAATCCGGTTTAAATAATCGGTATAAATGAAGATATAATAGTTACTCGGTTTAGATTAGGGGAATTTTCATGTTTACCACTTTATTGGTACCATTTTCATTTTTACTTTCATTAAAGAGATATTTTCATAAATACCATTTTTAAGAGACATTTTTTTAAAAAATTAATTAAAATCCTAAATTTTGCATTCCTAAACCCTACCCCCACCCTACCATACCCCTCAAATTTAAAACCTAATTTTAGATTAATTAACCCAAGGGTTTTTTTTTCCTCAAACGTTCATTCTATTACTCAAACTTGAGGTGGCCTGGGAATCCAGACCGAAATAGAACAACCAACAAAACAAATAGATCTATGAAAAGAGCGAGCATTCCTAGCGAGCGCATCCGCAGTTCCATTATGAATCCTCAGGATATGTCTGATCTCGAAATCAGGGAAGCAAATCAAGAGTGTCTGGATTGCCTCAAGTTCGGTCGCAAAGCTCAGCTAATTGTGCGGCTCGGAAACCATTGCTATAATGTCCTTACAATCAGTGCCAAAACGCTGGCATGAAAAATACTGAAGCATACATTTCATTGCCCATCTAAGAGCCTCCAACTCTGAGTGAAGTGCCGACTCTCGCTTCTCTATATTCCGCGTTCCCATGAGTTCGATTTTCCCATTGTTGTTTTTCCACACCCAGCCGCAGCCGCTAAACTGTTGTGGCGGTCCAAGAACCGTCCACATGCAAATATTTTCCAAACATACGGTCTGCGCTGGCTCTCCACTATGCCCTTGTGGGTTCTGAATAATCACCTCATTGGCATTAAACCACGCGAGGCATTCACTTTCTGCATATCGAACTAGCTCCAGTGGATCTTTGTCAATCTCCCTGAATAATTTATCGTTTCGAGCCTTCCAGATATACCAGATTATCCAAGGAAGAGGATCTTTATGAGAACCATGTGCGTCATACTCATTCTTCCGCCAAAAAAGATAGTCCATATTGGCATAAATACTTGACAATGGAAAAAGATTTGGACCAGAGGGTATCGAAGATAGGGCCCATGTTTGTAAGGCAGGAGGACACTCAAATATAGCATGTGTAACTGATTCCTCCGGTAATTTGTAAATTAATAAATTTATAATATTGTTAAATTAATAAATATTACCACAAATATTTGTCACCAAAAAAATGTTTTACTTAGTTTGATAAAAATAAAAAAAGAATTTCCAACTTAAAACAAAATATAAAATTGCGTAAATCAATATTTTAAATATGAAGATCATATCATAAAAATTATATATATTATTAATTATATTATATAAGTTACATGTTGTTATATTGTTATATTTAATAAATGGAAATGTTTAATGTTTGGGACACGTGTCGCGTTGTCAGGAGACAACTTTTTGACGTGGAATCCCATGTGACAATCTCAAAAGTGTTTAAATTTTGTTTTTAGTTTTAAAGGGCTTGGTTCTATTATGTGTTGATCATTATTTTTTTTGTTATTTTTCTTATTTTCTTATCTTTTTTTTTTTCCGTTGAATTTGTTTGTTGTAAAATGGTTAAGTCTTAATTTTGATCATTTGACTAAGTTTTTTAATACGATTATTGTGATTGTTTGAATAAAGTTTATGTTCTATTTGTATTATGTCGGTGTACACTTTTCTAATTTGTTTATTTTGTATAAGTCATTTAGTTGTAATTTTTCTCTTCTTTGTTTTTTGTCATTTTATTTGATATTGCGTCTCTTGTTGAACTCTTGATGTATATTTTTTTTCTTATCAGTATTGAAATTACATTTAAGATTTTTAAGTTAGTAAGTAATGAATTTTATTTTTCACAATTATTTTGATATAATAACTTTAGATCTTATGTTCACATAACTTATGATTTATTTATTTTTTATTTTACTTTCAATAATAAGTTACATTAACTTCACTAATTTGGTATCATCCTTTTTATAAATCATATAATTTTTTAACTATTAAAACAATTCACGAAAATGTAAATGTGTTATTTTATTTTCGATATTTGTTCTATTTTGACTTTAATAGTAAACAAATTTCTTATAACTATAGTTATCTGAATTTAAAATAGAAATATGGACAATGCATTATACTAAACATATTTAAATTAGTTATGCAATTTGAAAACCTACTAACTTTATTAGTCATAAAGATAAATGTTTGTTTGAATTTTGTATAAGTTATTATATTTAATGTCCAAGTATACCATGTTATCCAAATAAATAATTATGATATGCAAAACAAAATGATATTAATTAATTTTTAAAACATGATTTTTGACATTACATTTATTTAATATAAATGGCTTGTCACATATTAATAAATTACTATATATTATCATTAAATTGAAATATTTATTGTATTGATTAATATTCTGATTTTACTTAAAATTATTTACTTATATATAATGTTAAAAGTATTATTAAGTATAAGTTTTGATTAACACTGGTCATTATTTTTCAATAGAAAATTTAAAGCTTAACAAAAATAGATTAATACAACTAAATTTATTAATATTATTTTTTAATAATTTATGTTGTTTTTTTATTTATGATATCAAATGACTATTCGTATTCTTTTTAGTTTATTTATATTAATTAAATTATAAAATAATGAAATATTTTAATATTTATTTCAAACCAATATATATTAAAAATAAATATTAAAATAATATAACATATATGACGTAGATGATTTTATATATTGTAGATGATTATTGTCCTTAATGAAACAATATAAATTCTTGAATACTTATTTTAAAAAGTTCTCTTGTTTTTATGGTCTATGATATCAAATGATAAATGACTATTCATATTTTTTTTTATTTACTTGTATTTAAATTATAAATTATGTAAATATTTTAATGTTTATTTCAATTATAAAATATATGATGTAAATGATTATATACTTTTTTAAAGTACTTAAAATATAAATATATTAGTACAACAAAGAGTTTTAATTTTATATTTTTTAATATGTATGCTAAAATATTAATTAAATTTTTAAAATTATAATTGATTTGGGTTTAAATTATCTTTAATCATTAAAATGTTTGTTTAAAATTATGTTAAAACAATATTTAAAATATAAAATTGACAATTAGTTTGTGTTTAATTTATATTTAATCATTGAAATATATGGACTATTTAATATTGTGTTAATATATTTAGTATAAATAATAAGAAAGTGATAAATGTGGATTGTTTAATAAATTTTCAATAATTAAAGCGAGGTGTCAATTTGTTGTGAGTCTATTTGATGAGTTTGCAACCTCACATGAGAGAATACACTACTTTATATATAAAGATATCTAAATTACCTTAAAATATATAAAAATATTAATATATTTTACTAATTGCAGATATTTACGGATCTTAGTTCGGATTCCGGTTTGGCTCCAATTATACACAAACCCTAAAATACTAAACTCATAAATCTCATTCAGATATTTTTATATAACGGTTTGAATTCGATTTCTTCATTTCAAGTTTAAGTAGGTATTTCGAGTTAGAGTAAATACATTTTGTACGACATTATAAATACATTCTTTTTTTAACATAATAAAAAATAACTATAGTTGATATTTTTGTAAAACAGGTTACCATACATATAGGGATTACCACAATTCAAAAACAATCGGTTGATGAGTGGATAGATAGTAGAGATCTAATTTAATAAAAAAAAACGTGCAACAGATAATGAAATCCTTGACACCAATGCAAAACCATTTGAACTGTATGATAAACATATTTAAGACAAAAACTCAACTTTTGATTTATAAACCTATAAACAACAGGCTAATCACTGATAATGTGTTAATTGCACATGAATTAATGCATTCGCTCCATACCAAGAATGTGAAGAATAAATTTATGGCAATCAAACTTGACATTGCCAAAGCTTTTGACAAGGTTGAATGGAATTTTGTGAATTCTGTTATGGAACGAATGGGATTCTGTCAGCAATGGAAGGATTGGATAATGAAGTGCATCACAACGGTCTCATACTCTATTCTCATAAATGGCGAGCAGACAAAAAATATCAAGCCGCAACGAGGACTTAGACAAGGTGATCCAATCTCCCCATATCTTTACATATTATGTACTGAAGGTTTATCAAGGCTGATCAAACAAAACATTGTTCATAAAAGAATACATGGATTCAAAGCTTCAAGAAGTGGACCTCCGATTTCTCACCTCTTTTTTGCAGATGATTCATTAGTTTTTTGTAAGGCCACGACAGAAGAAGCAAGAAATCTAAAGCATATTCTCCAAGTCTATCACGATGCTTCAGGCCAGGAAGTCAACTATTCCAAGTCCGCAATCTCTTTTGCTAAAGGTACATCAATCCAAGTCCAAAACCAAATAATGAAAGAACTTGGAATAGTTAAGTTGGGAGGTTTTGGTAGATACTTAGGACTTCCTGAACAAATAGGGCGTCGAAGAAAGGAAGTTTTCCAGTACATCAAAGATAGGATCAAAAATAAAATTGAAAACTGGTACTCGAAATTTCTCTCTCCAGCAGGTAAAGAGGTCCTGTTAAAAGCTGTTATTACAGCCCTTCCTACTTACACTATGTCTTGCTTCTTATTACCAAGAACTTTAATCAAAGACATAACTAAGGCTATGCGGTCGTTCTGGTGGTCGGCAAATGTGGATAGGCAAGGAATACATTGGGTCTCATGGAAAAAAAATTACCAGTTCAAAAAAAGAGGGAGGATTGGGCTTTAGGGATATGTTAGCTTTCAACAAAGCATTGCTTGCAAAACAAGCTTGGAGGATTATCACCAATCCTTCATCACTACTAGCTCGGGTATACAAAGCTAAATATTTTAGAAAGACAAATTTCATTGAGGCTAAAAGTTTTCAGTCTTCCAGTTATGCTTGGAGAAGCCTCATTCAAATTCAAGCTACGATTAAAAAGGGGGCTAAATGGATCATTGGAGACGGTCAAACGGTAAGAGTATGGCAAGACAGTTGGCTCCCTGATTCTCCAACGGGGATACCAAGGGGTCCTGGAGCTATAACATCCCCAGATTTACTAGTTAAAGACCTATTTCTACCTGGAACAAAATCTTGGGATATCCAAAAGATTATAACGTTAGTTGATGGGGAGGATATAGGAAGGATATTACGAATAAGGCCAAGTTGGACTGGTGGTCGGGATACATTGAGGTGGACTCTTGAATCAACAGGTGTATACACAGTTAAAACAGGATATCACCTCCAAAAAAGGATGGAAAGCGAGGATCAATCAGTACAGGTACCTATTCATTCTCCAACTCAAATTCGTAATAGCCTCCTGAACAAATTGTGGAGAACTAACCTACCACCAAAGATCAAATATTTTGGTGGAAAGTCCTACACAATGGTCTCCCCGTAGCACAAAATCTTAAAAATCGGGGATGCAATTTACAAACGTGCTGCCAAGTATGTGGAGAAGATACTGAAACAATTGACCACATGATACTTCATTGCAGAGTAGCAAGGGAAATTTGGATGCTTGCAATGGAAGGTAATAATATACATATGGACAGTAACATCTCTGTGCAGGATTTCTTAGATAATATTCTCCAAACTCTTACTCCTGGTCTGATGTACCAACTTCCTTTGTTCCTCGGGTGGAGAATATGGAAAATGCGAAATATGTTGGTGTTTCAGAGCAAAAGAGAGCATATAATTCATACTATAAGTAAAGCTATTATGGAGATGAAAGTCTGGAAGGAAGCATTAGAGATGGATGAACCTGTTTCAACCCCAAGTTTGGTAGCTGCAAAAAAGTCCATAAAAGAGATTAACCCTCAGGATGTAGACTACTACTGCATTGTGGATGCTTCATGGAAGTCACCATCTGAAAAGATTGGTATAGGATGGTCCTTGTTTAGCAAAGAAGGCATACCTAGACTCCAAGGAAGCTCTGCAATGAATCCAACAAACTCTAGCCTAGAAGCAGAAGCAATGGCTATGTTGTGCGCGGTCCAGCAAGCTCATATTTTAAACTTTGAGAGGGTTGCATTCTTAGGAGATTCCAAGGAAACTGTAAGGGATTTGAATCTTGAAGAGGAAACAAAAGTAGCGCAGAAGAAAAGAGTTACGGATGCTTTTGCATATATCCAAGATATTAAATCCCTAGCCTCTTATCATAGATTTAGTTTCCATTATACTCCTAGGAATAATATTAGTATAGTGGATCGACTTGCAAAACAAGCCAGGATTAATGATCCAAGATATGTAATAACCTGGCATAATTAACAAAGTCATTGTACTACTTCTTGGTTATAAAATGAGATTGTCGACAAAAAAAAAAAAAAAAAAAACCTATAAACAAGAATTTAGATATGACAAACTACACGATAACAATAAATTTATAAATGTTTATCAAAAATTTAAACTAGCGCATTTCTATAACATACAATACTAAATTATAGTATATTTTTAGAGTGTTAATTAAAAATATAGAAATGAAAGCTTTTTAAAAAAAAAAAAATCTGACCGGCATCATAGTAAACTAGTAAATGAAATGACTCATAATAAATATTCGGTGGATGTGAAAAGATATACATAAATAATATTTTTGTTAAAGCAGGTCATTGATGGCCACCGCGCTTCTGGTCCGACCACGTGTGCCGTCCCACTTGGGTTTGCTTGCCGACACAACACCTACTTGCATGTCCACTAATAATATTTCTTTTCATTTGTACTTAATAAAAAGAATAAGATATTCATTCAAAAAAAAAAAAGAAGAAAGAAGAGGATATACAGTTATATTGAATAACAAATAGAGACATATATTTAAGAACAAAGCTGGCGAACGAGCTTTGAGGTGTGCGTAAGACTCGGGAAGTAACGTTACACGACTAAAGAGGATAATTTCAAAGGGAGATTTTAATAATAGCGTAAAACTCGGGAAGTAACGGTACACGATTAAAGAGGAGACTTCGCGAGATTCCTTTATAAAAAGGGGAGATTTTAGTAATAAACTGGACGAAAATCTTAAATAAAATGAATATGAAAAGTAAAAGATAATTTGAAAAGGCGTAAAAGCCGGCGAATTTATCTCTTTCTTAATAGGAGTAGTAAAGTGGTTGTCGACCTAATATATAAATATAAATATAAATATAAATATAAATATAAATATAAATATAAATATAAAATAGAAAATAGAAAGAGACGTTTAAGTATATATGGCACCTCTTTACAAGGCAAACCTACCTAACTCCCTCCGTTATAAACAACGCTCCTCCTCCTCTCGTTATAAATCTGACCAAACCCTTCTCTAGAGTGATGTTCATCTATCTTTTTAAGTCTTCTCTAAAAGCTCTATCTTCACAGAGCCAAATCATCCTCCTCTCTTGTTATATTTCTTATCAAAACTCCAGAGCAAAAGAAACAATGTTTTCTCATACAAGAAATCAAATACTGTCCTCTTCTTATTCATTTGATAAAATCTTGTTTCTATTGCTCTTTAGCGTTGTTTTTTTTTTCTCAATGTACAAAGGCATATTTTCTGTCCTCTCGTAATGACCAATATCTGTTCTGATCTGCACCTTCTCGTTCCGTCAGTCTGTTGGAAAATCTGTTCATTTTTTTGAAGCCCACCTCGTTGATCAAATGTTTGAAGCCCAAGTGTGTTTCAAAAGCCCATATTTGCAAATCGCACTCAATGAATGAAAGTAAGTAATTTGTTTTGCCTTTCTGGCTCAGCAGCTGCAGCTGCAGTTTTAGGGTTTCTCTCTGAAGAAAATGGGGGTTAGTTTATCTTGTTCTTAGAGAAGAATCGCGATCTACATTTTTATTCCGTATAGAACTCAAGTTCACTAGATTGATTATCTTTTATGTTCTTTCGTTGATTTGTTTTTTTTTTTTTTTAAATTTGGTCTTTGTAAAGCGCAAGAACAAGAAGACGAGGAGGCATGATGTAATGTATCTATCCTGGCGAAAATCCGTGATGAGAATCCTGGATAAGGTCATCTACCAGCACAAGAGTATGATACTACTCTTTGCTCGACCAAATCGTTGACTCTTGTTTCTGTTTTGTGCGGTTTTTTCTTGATATAGTGTTTCTTTATGGAGTTTACTTGCTTGAAGTGTTTCCCGTTTCTGCTCTTTTTTCTCTTTTGTTTGAAGAAATCATTTCTCTTGATATCTTGTCTTTACTTGTTTCAATAGATTTCGGCTTGACTGTTGATGCTGTTTCTCTTGTTCAAAAATTGATATCTTGTTTCTGTTTGGATCTTACATGTTTGAACAGGTTTCGATTTGATGGTTGATCAGTTGTTTTATTCTTTTTGCTTTTTCCCATATGCTTGGGATTTTCTCTTGGTATCTTGTTGCCCTTTAGAAATTACCAAGTTCGATTTCGGTTTGATGGTAGGTCTGATGTTACTATTTTTGAAAATGACTTTCTTGTTTAGGTATTTGCTGGGCAATTGGACTCATCAGACAAATGACAGCTGAACTTAAGATTGAAGAAAAGCTTCCTTTAGATGATTCTCTATCCATCCAGGAGCTTATCTTGTATGTGCATAAGACTCTTCTGGGCAAAGATAACTTTGAAATCAAACAATTGATTGATGCTGCTCCGTTCTTGGAGGAATTTGGGACAGTTAGCGAGAGTTTGTCTCCTCTGGACTACAAATTCCACCACATTCGTTATTTTGATGTAAGTAAATATTAAATTGTTACTTTCTTGTTCATTGTGATTTTACCAATCATTTTACTGTCTTTCTTTTCAGGAGTCCATTCAAAGATACAAGATTTCTACCATGACTGTTCATGATTCCGAAGAATCCTCAAACCCTCAGTTGTTTGAAGAATCGCTGTTAAGTGCTTTAAAGAGATCTCCTGTTGCTGCATCCATCTATATGTGTGAATCTTACAGTCGTATCAGAGGAAAGGTAACTAGTTACTAAATGTTTGTCTTGTCTTTTCCTTATCCTGTTTTGACTTCTGCTAATGGAGTAATGTTTTTTTTTTGTAGTCTATCTATAACCCACACATGAATGAAGAGTGCAGTGGCTTTCACACAATGTTGCTCACTGGTCACGGTATCGATAGGTATGGGAGGGCTTTCTGGGAGTTTCAAGACTCTTACGGCAAGAGATGGGGAGACAGGGGTTTTATCAGGGTTGCTAAAGGAAAAGGTTTAGTTCGAGATTTTGTTCAGTTTACATTTCCCTGAAATGTGCGGTGCAGTGAAATAGAAAGCTCACGAGAACTATTAACTTTTGAAACATTGCAAATCTTTTGTCTTTCTTTGTATGACATCATGTCATTACTTGGACCGGTTCAATACGGTTGTTTCTCCATTTCTGTCTTTGGTTTTAGTTGAAACTTTTAAAAATACTTTAAAATCCTTATGGCTATTGGTTCTGGGTCCTCTGATTTCTGAGTCTCTCTAGTAATTTCATCGGATTAAACTTTTAAAAGAAAAAAGAATTGTACGCGTGATTAGATTAAATACTTATTGATTTTGAAAATTAATTTCTACTATATACAAATTACACACGTAAAGTTGGTTAAACTACAAAAGTAGAGCAACCAATTATATGAAAAGTGACATTCTCAAATTATCTGTCGTTGTCTCTCTCTATTCTTTTTTTTATTCCACATCTTTTCAATAAAATATGAAAAACTTTTTAAGAAAATTCGGTTATAATTACTTTCTAAATGAAATCTTATCAATCTATTTCTCAGCCTACATCAATCGATTACCAGTTTGCTATTTCCACATTT
>CAJHQP010010677.1:0-17799 GCA_905132765.1 Moricandia arvensis
AAGAGAAATTAGGCACAAACAAACGGTTTTCAAAGAAAAGAAATTCATCCATCTTGTAATATTTTCAATGAGCAAACTTTCCACAAGATACAGCTCTTTGAAATCTGGATCATCCTCATAGTAGGTTTTAATTTGTTCAAACCCAAGCAGCTTAGTATCAAGAGTAGACAAAAGAGTGTACCTTCTGGAGAGTGCATCAGCTACAACGTTTTCTTTACCTTGTTTGTAGCAGATGACATAAGGAAATGTTTCTATGAACTTGACCCACCTCGCATGCCTCTTGTTTAGTTTATCCTGGCCTTGGAGGTGTTTGAGAGATTCATGGTCTGTGTGGATGACGAACTCTTTGGGCCAGAGGTAGTGTTTCCAAGTTTGTAAAGCTCAGACAAAGGCATACAACTCCTTGTCGTAGGTAGTATAGTTCAAGGTTTCTCCTCCTAGCTTCTTACTGAAAAAGGCAATGGGTTTTCTCTCCTGCGTTAAGACAACACCTATACCAACACCAGATGCATCACACTCAATCTCAAATGTCTTTAAAAAATCTGGTAAATTGAGAAGAAGCGTTAGTAAGCTTCTCTTTGAAAGTTTGGAAGGCATGTTCCTGCTCTTTTCCCCATTTAAACCCAATATTCTTTTTAATCACTTCAGTCAAAGGAGCAGAAAGAGTGTTGAAGTCTCGGAAAAACCGCCTATAAAAACCAGCTAGGCCATGAAATCTTCTTACTTCAATCACATTCGTTGGAGTAGGCCATTCTCAGATTGCTTTAACTTTCTCTGCATTAACTCTTATGCTTTAAGCACCTACAACAAAACTCAAAAAGACTAGGTTATCCATTCCAAAAGTGCATTATTGAAGTTAGCATAAAATTGTTCTTTTCTCAACACTTCTTGGACAGACCTAAGATGCTCAACATGATCATTCAAACTCTTGTTATATATTAAGATATCATCAAAATATACAACAAATCGTCCACTGTAAGATCTAAGCACATGATTCATCAACTTCATGAAGGTTCTAGGAGAATTAGTTAGCCCAAAGGGAATTACAAGCCACTCATACAATCCTACTTTAGTTTAAAAGAAGTCCTCCACTCATCACCTTCTTTCATTGAATTTGGTGATACCCACTTTTCAAATCAGTTTTTGAGAAAATACAAGATCCAAACAACTCATCAAGCATATCGTCAAGTCTAGGAATGTGATTTGTACTTAACTGTGATGTTGTTGATGGACCTACAGTCGACACACATCCTCCAACTTCCATATTTCTTTGGAACTAGCAAAATCGGTACCGCGAAAGGAATCATGCTTTCCCGGATTAGTCCCTTTTCCATCAGCTCGCCCACCTGCCTTTCAAGCTCATTTGTCTCGACTGGGTTAGTTCTGTAAGAAGGTCAGTTTGGGAAGAGTATCACACGGTACAAAATATATCTGATGTTTGATTCATCTTAAAGGTGGTAGCTCCTTTGGATTGTCTTCTAGAAAAACATCGTCATAACCTTGCAAAAGACTAGCTAATTCACTTGGAATCTTCAGTGTCGGGTTAGACAAACACATTAGCAAATCCTTATAGATTAATAGAAGAGAGGATTGACTAGAGAAGAAATTTTCTTAACCTCACTTGTTTTTGCAAAGAAATTGGCCGGCTTGATGGCCTTGTAGTTGCTTACTGGTTGAGAGTTTTGATCTTGCTCCTCACGATTCTTAAGACGCACTTGATCCTCAAAGATCTCCTGTGGTGTCATAGGGGCTAGAGTGATCTTCCTTCCTTGATGGTCGAAGGAGTACGGTTTGAGAATCCATTGTGGTTTACTTTGCGATCGTACTGCCAAGGCCATTCAAGAAAGATGTGATCCGTCCATTGGCACCACATCACACAAAATCTCATCCTGGTACTTACCAATAGCAAAAGTAACCAACACCTGCTTCCAAACCTTGAGGTCCTTCATAGTTAATCCATTGGAGTCGGTAAGGTCTCGGGTGTTTGCTTGTTTTCAATCCTAGTTTATGAACCATGGTCTCACTCACCACGTTTGTAAAAATTCCACCATCTATGATGAGAATAGAAACCTTGCCTTCAACAGACAACGAGTGTGAAAAAGGTTTTCTATTTTTGCTCTTGCAGCTCGTTTTTAGATTGTAGACTCAAGGATCTTCTGGCAACCAAACGTTCTCTTTTAATTGGTAAGCCCTCATGATCAGACTCCTCAAAATCTAGTACCTTTTCCTCCACTTGGTTTTTATTCTCCATCATGAAAGAGAATCATGGCCTTCTTGTTGGAGCACTTGTTGGCATAATGTCCTCGCTCGTGGAACTTGAAATATTTGACATCACGGTTCCGAGTAGTAATAGCTTCAGTATTTCCTTGGTTGTCTTGCACGGGAGGAGTAGACCTTGGTTCAAACTTCGGCTTAGTGAAAACCTTGTCATCTTTGTGATATGAAGGTCAAGAGGATGAACCGCCATAATGATGTCTAGCTGGTCCTTTCCTTTTGAGTTGTTGCTCGACCAGAATTTCTTTATGGAGCATCTCTTACAAATCAACATAATGCTGCATCCTAAGCTTGTCTTGTATTTCTCTGCTGAATACAGCCATGAATCATGCCATTGTAGCTTCACGATCCTCAGAGATATCATTCCTGATCATCAATGTCTCTAGCTCTTGGAAGTAGTTCTCTACATTCTTTGATCCTTGCGTTAACCTTCTCAGCCTTTGGTGAAGTTCTTGATGATAATTACACGGTGCAAACCGCTTCCTCGTGATTCTTTTAAGCCCAACCCATGTCTCAACCGGTTGCTCTCCATTCATTCTTCTAGTGGTTACAACTTGATCCCACCAGTTAATGGCATAATCATAAAACTAGGTTTCTACAACCCTTACTTTGTTGGCTTCACTATAGTGCTGAGAATCAAACACTAGCTCAATCTTTTTCTCCCACTCAAGATAGGTATCTGGATCGTTCTTTCCATGGAAAGGAGGTATCTTCCGCTTGAGTCCCTCAAAATCTTCATGAGTTTGTCCGCGAGGTTCTCTAGTTCGACCACTCCTCCTTTGGCTTCCATTAGATGAAACTTCATCTCTGTTGTAGTACTCATCAGCCAAATCATCTTTGGTCCTTGGTGGTATGCCTTTGTTAAGATTCACCTTGGACTTCATCAATTTGTTGATGGATACCTTCTAGTTCTTTTTTCATCATCTTCTTGATCTCAGCTAGCATAGCTTCCATCAAAAGTTGTTGTTGTCCGGACTGAGTACCTAGGTCTGGTTCCTTATCACGATCAGACATCTTATTTAACTGAAATCACTTAATGAAAACGTTAAACACAACAAGATAATCCCTCTCTCACAAGTGTTTCTCTCAAAGTTTTTAGGACGAGGCGTTCCTCAATGGTTCCCTTGAAGCAAATAAGATCAAATCAATAGAGAAACTACCTATCAACTCAACAAAGAAGTGTTTAAGATAGAAAGTTGAAGAATGATTCTTTTGAGAACCGATTCCACCACTTGGGGTCGGATTTCTCCTCGAACGATCGGATTTCTCTTCGACCTAGTCTTTTTTTTTTGATTTTTGATATCACTCAAATTACCCTATGAGCAACGTTACTCTCTCAAATAAGAGGTTCAGTTGTAGTACTTAGTGATCAAATCCACATGGAGCACATATACACAATATACTTATAGATATAACGATTAAGCTAGGCAAGTAATTAATATGCGGTAAATAAGTAACCAATTGATTGATTTGTTTGTAAATAATATGAGAAAATATCTAGATTTAGGGTTTAAAGTAATCATGGTTATAGAGATATGGAAGCTAAAGGTGTGTGTGTGTGTGATGTTCTAGAACTCAAACTCTAGCGTATAGATATCCAGCTGTCACATGCAAGTCAAAATAATTATCTTAGTCCAGTGTTCCAGCTTTCGCTTGTAAACACGGAATGAGCGTCGATGGATGGTTGAAGCTGATCGTCGATCAAAGGCTACCTTATATCCGGTTTATAGTCCTATCCAATTGCTTCACTAACTTCATAGACCAGTTGGTGCATGTGTCTAGCACTTTAGCTCAAAAGAATCAATTCAGGTGAAGAACCTACTCTCGTAGTTGTCTACAATCCTAAAATCAAGGTTCTAGTTAGCTACTCTATAACACAAGCATTAATAGCAATTCAATTGATTGTATCTTTATCACCTTAGAAATTCTATAGTTTTGGCTAATATTTCATAACCCTAATTAACCCTAAATCTAACAAAGAAAGTACTTAGACATGATCAAGCAAAGCATGATACTAAACTGAACAGAAAGCAAAAAAATAAAGAAGGAATAAGAAACATGGATTCGCAATACAAATCTTTGAAGGAGTCTTGGATATTCTCTCCAAATCTAACTAAAAACTTCTAAGTATGGAATAGGTTACGAAAAGTGGTTGTGTTTCCCAAACAATGGTAAAACACTTAAATACTAGGTATAAAGTCGGTCAAGGATAGTCTTGTAATTATGTGGAACTTCTTGGCTTTCAGCTGGTCGCCAACAGGTCGGCCCGTCTCGTGCTTCGATGTCGATCGATGACAACAAAGTGTTTTTGATCGACACTCTTCCTAAATATCGACTCTGACTTCTATTTCTTTAACAACTACGAGTTTCTTCATGATAAAGCCCCAAAATACTCCACATTGTTCCAAAACATACCTTGACCTGAAAAGACTCTAAGGTAGACTCCAAAACATATAATAGATCCTAAAAATCACATATAATATGGGTGAAAACGGGTAATAACCATAGTATATCAACTCCCCCAGATTTATCCTTTTGCTTGTCCTCAAGTAAGGAATATCATAATATGAAATAGGTTTGAAAACGCAGGGACTCACAAAATCTTTAACTTACAACTATCACCCCTACTATGTTGCAAGCCACATCAAATAAATGCTAACCTCAAAGATACTTTATATACTATATATCATAGCTTAGCAACCAAATCCATTCTACCAGCATCTTAGCTAATATTGCCTGACTCTCCCCTCTACTAACCTCATTTCTTACATATAAAAAGGTGCAAGCTTTACCTTGGGAATATCGATCAATGGAAACATGGACTCTTACTCAAGCAAGTATCTGAACACACATAGTCTTCCCTGATCCCTTTCTTCCCTCTTTCTCTATTCTCTTAATCTTTTTTCAAAGAATCCATGATGCAGCTATAATCTGTCTTGTTCTTCTCTCTTTTTTTGACTAAGTGTACGCGAATAGTGGAGACATCAGTAATGTACCTACCCCTCACTTCCACAAAGTGTGATCATTCCTTTGAATTATAATAGTGGGGTCATCGGTAATGTATCTACCCCAATGCATCGCAGGAAATGATCTCAATCTTTTCTTTTCTAGATGCCAAAGAGAGAGGGAGAGGGAACCAAAAACACAAAGACTTTTACCTTCCAGGCATGCAGGAGAAATTCGATCCAATGTATACTAAGCCCCAAGACAAGCAAATAAAGTCAAATTAGGTTAGAGGTCCGCTTCGGTTCCTTCAAATTTCTTAGAAAGTGTGTATATGACTGCCAAGTGATCCACTTCAGTATCTTTAGTATACTATTCAGTCAGTAAGTCTAAGAATGGTGCTATAGAGTGGTTATATAATAAACAAAAATTTAAAATGATCATAATCCCCTTCTTGACTCTATAAAACTCAATAAAAACCATGAAAATAAAACTCAAAATAAAACTCAAAATAAAAAACACAATCCCCAGACTTAAACAACAATGTCCACAATGTTATTCAGCCTCAAATTGGCGGGAAAAGAAATCACAAGGACAAAATTAACAAGGAAAAACGGTATACCTGCTCGCTGATGATCAGTGTCGATCGGCACAGTAAGTGACAATCAATCGATGCTTGGGTTGGTTTGTCGATCGGCAGTGATCAAGTTCTGGTTGATGCTCTGTGCAGACTCGTCTTCCTCAAGTCCTTTTTTCCTTTTCTAAAACTGAAATGAAATAAACACGAAAAATCAGTAAAATTAAAAATGAAAATGAATTTAAAACTTACTAAATGGGTTGCCTCTCATCAAGCGATTGTTTATAGTCTTAGCTTGACGTTTGGATGCTTTGGACTAGTAAGGAGGTAACTAAACACTTGTTAGAAAACTAGTATCCACATTTTCTCTGCTCATCTCGAACCATGTGCCTACAAAGCTTTTGATGGCTTCTTCTCCTTTGGTTATGTGATCTTGCTGTTTCTGGATAATCTCATGTGTGTAATCCACTTTCAGCTGTAGCTCCTCCATACATATGTTGATCCATCCAATGTTTTTGTTGAGAGGGTAGTAGATCGCATCAATCTTCTTGTAAAGCTCATCAAACATTTTCTCTTGAGCTCTGTAGATGTCAGCTGTCATCTCTTCAACATGCTCTCTTTTGTTGATCACAGGTGCTGCCCAGATTGGGTTTTCTGACTTAAGACGTCCATCATACTGTGGTAGACTAATGTAAAGCTTTCTTGTGCCATGAGTCATCTCTAGAATGTATGCTATGTCTTCTTCGGAAACACTGGTGATCCTTCCATATTTAGCATGTGTGTACCCCAACTGATCTCTGATAACTACAAATTCATCTGGTGAAAGAACACTCTCTGGTTCTCTAAACCTTCTGGATATAGGATGGGTGGTTGATGGTGCAGTGTAGAATCGTCCGAACTGTGGAAACTTTGGGGTGTCGATTGATGGCAGGTGCTGGTTATTGATCGATGCCTCATACTCTTCTTCGTGCTCTTCTACATCGACTGTTTCCTTAGGTGGAATTATGGCTTCAATCAAAAAGATTATCGATAATCCGTATTGCAGGACCGTCGATGCTGCATGTTGGGTGTCCATCGATGCTTCTCCGTCAGATTCATGATCTGCACCATGATTAGAGTAACAAACGGCTACAAGTTCTGGATCCTCTATATCTCAATGTATGGCGTGTTTCCCTTGACAACTCTCACTTTATCATGAAAATCAGACTCGCTGATGAGTGAAAGATATAACTTGAATGTCTTCATGTCGCAAAGAGCTCATACTGTATCCATGAAAGTTCTCCCAAGTAATAGAGAAGAATCAAACTCTATCTTCCATAATGTGAAAATCCACTGGAACTAAGGCATTGCTGATCTGTACCTGAAGGTTTACGACAACCCCTCCTGAATTTACCTTAGAGCAATTTCACAAAGGTGATTGAATCGCTAGAAGGTTTTATCTTCAGATTTAGCTGCTTAGTCATACACCTTGGGATGATGCTGACTGAAGAACATGTGTCGCAGAAGGCATTAGGGTAGCTGTGACCTCCAATCATGCATGCTATCACGAACTTCCCAGGATCACTTTTCTTCTTAAATGCAATTATATGCTTTAGCTTCTCTTTGATTTGATGGAACATACGCTCAATATCTTGTACAGTTTCTTTGCTTTTTCTGAAAAATATCCAGAGTCTGTGTATCCAATAAGCATCATCGAATGACATGTCCACTGGGATCCTCATCATCCTCTTGGTGAAACTATCCATCTCTTTCTCATTAGTTTCTCTTCTTAGATGCTTAGGAACCTTGTTCCTCTTTCTCTTAGACATTGTTCCTTCCGTAGCCTCGTCAATGATCATAGGCTCTAATGCATCTTTATGTTGCAATTAGTGTCTCCTACTGGTGCTGGTGATGTCTTAGACTAATGTCTTGTAGCATTCAGACGCTCCATGTAGATATTTGGCAATCGCACTCGGTAGGTTATTGGTCGATGTCGATCGACGAACATGTCTGAGTATCGATCGATGTTGATCGTTTTGCAGGATGCTACCGACACATCCTAGACTTTCAATCTCTGCTTGATGTCTGATATTGATCGTCGCTCCTTCTTGGATGTCGACCGATTTTCGGTTGTGGGTGTTGAACGACACCAGTGAGAATGCCGAAGAACATGGAACTTTCGACTTAGATGTCCCCTTCTTGCAATTTCTCCTCCTTCACCACTTTCCAGAAATCATCATATATCAAAGAATTCACGTTGTGTTTATGTCTAGTCTCTCCTTTTTCTTTAATCAGTGCATCCTTGGCTCCTAACAGCCTCTCTGGTCTGAACCACTTGAGTCTCCAAATTTTTCACTGGATGCTGAGAGCTTTGAAATTTTTATTCAAGTTGGTGTATACATCATCTATCTTCCAATTAATATCTACTGTCAATTTCTGCTGACCCTCAAGAACCTGTTCAATCATACTCTCTAGTGTGCTTTATTTAGTTGCTGGTGGAGGGTTCTGGTAAGAAAAAGCTCCAAAGGTCATGTTGTTGGTCTTGTTGTTACTATAAGGTCTCTAGTGCTGTGAACTCTGGTTGTAGTTACTACTCTGACCACTGCCATATGAGTTCATGTTGACTCCATGATTCCCATACTTCTGAAAACTAGTGTCACTAATGTAGTTCACATCCTCCTCGTCACTGGCAAAATCAACAGCCTCTACATCTTCTGCAAAACTCACCCGCTTCTTGAGAAGCTTGTGAACACTACCTAGCTTGCCTTGAACCTCATTCATCCACTCCTTTCCAAGTATAGTAGCCGATATACTCCTCTCCATGTCAGTTTTCTTGGTGCTATTGCTAGATTTCAAGTTTTCAATAAGTGTCACAGCCTCTTCTGGATTCCTAGTAGTGAAGTTACCATTACTAGCAGTGTCTAAAGGCATCTGGTAGACCACAATGATGCCTCTGAAGAAGGTACTAAGCAATTGTGCCTCGCTAGATCCATGGTGTGGACAATCTCTCTGATAAGACTTAAATCTGATCCAAGACCTCTTGAATGATTCTGCAGGCCCTTGTGTGAATGTAGAGATTCTGTTCCTCAAGTCTTCAGATCACGAATCTTCAAGAAAATTAGGCAGGAAGTCGTTCTTGATGTCGTCACAGGATTTAAGAGATCCTGGTTGTAACTGCTTAAGCCAATATTAAGCATTTTCAGAAAGTGAGTACTAAAAGAGCTTACATAAAAGATAGCCCTAAGGTACTCCATTGCCTTTGATAGAAGAAAATAGATCCTCAAACCTCTCAAGATGGTCCATCGAATACTTATGTGGTGACCATGGAAAGGTATTTGTCCCACAAGTATAAAGTATGCAGGCTTCATCTCAAAATCATTTCTCTGGAAAGTAGGAGGATGAATAGCAGATCAGTTAGCGTAGTATTGATCTGGATGATTGTATTAGAATTCTCAGCATTAGCATCTTTTGGAGCAGCTGCTTCTGGTTTAGGGATTACAGCCCCCTGACGATCAAGTCTCTGACCTGCTACATTACGCAGATGACCATGTTGGTCATGCAAGTCTCCATTCACATATGTCGTTAGAATAAGAGTTGTCACCATGTTGCTTGTTCGCGGATTAGTGTCGATCGGCGACGGCGTACTGCTGGCGATAGGTGCTCACTCACAAGTAATGTCGATCGACGAAGATGGGTTGATGTTGATCAATATTGTGCGCCTCTCTTTGCGGAGTGCACGTTCTAACGAAACAGTTTCATAGTCAAATTCTACCAAAGAGATTGTCCACACCATAGATTTAATGAAGTGCAACTTCTCAGCACTCTCTTCACAGGTATTGATTTGTCATACCAGATGTCTTTAAACACAACCAGTGAGGGAAATTCATGCACTATGAGTCATGCATAAGCTACCAGATTGATAGAGAATTTGGCAGCTAGCAACAACACCAAGAACAATAATCATGAGAGGCGAAAATCGGCCCCTACGCTTATTAAGAACCAGATGAAAGAAGTATATGCCAAGTTGGATAGTGTTGAGAGGTTTCTGAAGAAGCAATTTAGCTTCGCAAAAGGTGTAGAAGCTATATAATCTAGCAATGAGAAGGTGAAGAAGAGGATGTGAACTTTTTTGGAAATGGATTCCAGAGATATTGGAACCAGAGCAACATAAACTCTTATCGCAATGGTAAGAGGAGTGGCCACTGTGAGTTTTAGAGATTAAGGGGGAGATTAAGTGAAGAACATCAAGAACTGATGAAGAACAAGAGAGAGGGTGGAGAGAGAGTTCGTGAGGGAGGAGAGAGAGAGCAACAAAGAGAATAGAAGGAGAAATTTTTTCCTTACTGATTTAGTTGGTCCAAAAGTTACATAAATAGGCACAAGAGAAGACAATAAGAATGAATAAACAAATGAACTCTGGATGGTCTCTGGTCTGGGTCAGGGCACGTTCAGCTTGGACAGAAAGGGACAGCTCCCTTCTCTCTCTCTTCCTTGGCCAGACATGTGACTTTGGTTTGTCACCACACTCCAACGGTTCCAGCAACTTGCTTCCCCTTATTTAATTTATTCAGAGCCTAAAGAGACCAGAAGAAGATATTTAAATCCGTCCTCAACCCTAACTTGCCTTCCACGCCACTCTTAGGTCAAATCTGTATGGACAGACTTGCCTCCCAAGCTAACTCAACTTCGTCCATTTCCTTATTTATTCTTGCTTCATCTCAACACTCCCCCTCAAGCTTGACCATGTGGAACAAGTCAACCTTGGAAGCTATGAAGCATTCCCTCATTAAAACCTTAACTAGGTAAAACCCAATGGGAGAAAACCCAAGTCAAGGAAAAAGAGTAGAATACTTCATAGAGGAGAGATCAGTGAGATGAGAGATCCATGAGTCCAAATTTTGAATGGATGAATTCACAGACCTTTGTGCTTGCTGCCTTGGTGAAGATGTCAGCTAGTTGATCTTCACTTCTAGTGTAGCAAGGCAATATAATCTTCTGCTCCACAACTTGTCTAACCTTGTGACAATCCACTTCAATGTGTTTGGTCCTCTCATGAAACACATTGTTGGATGCTATGTGAATTGCGGCTTGATTATCATAGTGCATGGTGATTGGAGTTGTGGTCTCAATTCCCAAGTCTCTAAGTAGATTCCTGATCCAAATGAGCTCACTTGTAAGCTTCCTCATAGCCCTATATTCAGCTTCTGCACTTGGACATGACACAATCTTCTGCTTCTTGCTTTTCCAAGTTACTAAGTTGCCACCAATGAAAGTGCAACAGCCGGTTGTGGACTTCCTGCCCACTCTATCTCCAGCCCAATCTGCACCACAATACCCAACAATCTCAGTACTCTGGTTGCATCCTAACCAAACTCCTTGTCATGGAGCCTCTCTTAGGTATCTCACGATCCTCTCCACCATGTTCCAATGGTGTATCTTTGGTGCTTGCATATGTTGGCTGACTTGATTCACTGCAAAACACACGTCTGGCCTTGTGATGGTAAGATAGATGAGCTTTCCTACCATCCTCCTATATCTCTTGACATCTTCATATGGCTTGTTCTCTATCTCCTCCTCACGTAAGACTTTGTACCCGTCTTCTTAATGCTTCACATCCATTTGCCATAGATCCCACTCCAAGTTTACTACCAAAGATAAGATGATCCGTATGGTATGAAGTTTTGCCACTGGTGCAATGGTGTCAAGGTATTCTTCTCCATAGGTTTGGGTGAATCCTCTTGCAACCAATCTAGTTTTTCACCTTTCCACAGTACCATCTGTATTGTATTTGATGGTGAAAATCCACATGCTGGTCACTGCCATCTTCCCTTTTGGAAGTTCAGCTTCATACCAAGTGTCATTGATGATCATGGCATTGGTTTCATTTCCCCCTGAATCTCTCCACACCTTATGCTCCATAGCTTCTTCATAAGTTTTAGGTATGCATCCCTGGTCCAGTGTGCCAATAAACACAACATGTACTTGTGGGTATTGAGCTAGAGAACACACACCTCTGGTGGGATGAGCTACTGCTTGTGAATTGAAGTAGACTCTAGTATTGACCCAATTTGATGGAGGGTGCCTAACTCTGGTGCTTCTTCTCAATGACTGGACATTGTCTTCAGTTGGTGTAGTCTCATCATCCGCAGATTGATCACCACTCACCAATTCCTCTTCTTGTTTCTCTTCTTGGTCATGAGAGACTGAACTTTCTTCTTTTGGTTCAGTTTGATTCCCCCCTTCATGATCAAGAGGAGGAACCTCAGCATTTCTATGTTCGGATTCCTCTTGTGATGAACTAGGCTGATCTTGTGTTGGCTCAGTATCAACACTCCTTCTTGGTATACTGATGCCAATACTTTCCATTACCCTTCTCAAGTTCTCAGCTCTATCTGAGGTTGATTGAGATAAGTCTCTTACTTCTTCCCAACTCTTCTCATCATAGTAGCCTTTAGACTCAACAAACCTCACATCTCTAGAGATTAGAACCCTCTTGGTTTCTGGAGAATAACACTTGTATCCCTTTTGGTGAGGTGAATAGCCAATAAACATGGCTCTGGTGCTTTTTTGTTCTAACTTGTTCCTTTGCTCTCCTGGAATTAAAACAAAACACAAGCACCCAAATACCCGAAGGTGATCTATAGATGGTCGATGTTTGTTTAGTACGTCATTTGGCGACTGATCTTGTAGGACTTTGGTGGGAATTTTGTTGATTTAATAGCAGGTTGTCATCACTGCATCTCCCCAAAACCTCTTTGGTACATTCATGTGGAACATCATGCTTCTGGCCACTTCCATAAGATGTCTATTCTTTCTCTCAGCCACACAATTTTTTTGTGGAGTATATGGACAGCTTGTTTGATGGATCACTCCATGTTTGGCTAGGTGTTGTTTGAATGCATTGCTGCTGTATTCTCCTCCATTATCTGATATCAACATTTTTATCTTGGCATTGTAATGGTTAGAGACATAAGTTTGAAAGTTTATGAATGCATCTAACGCCCTATCCTTTGATTGAAGCAATGTGATCCATGTGTACTTAGATTTTTCATTTATAAATGTCACAAAATACTTATGATTCTCTCTAGATGCACAAGGGGCAGTCCACACATCAGAGTGAATTAAATCAAAGACATTTTCATAGATTGTACTAGATTTAGGAAAGACAGTTCTACAATGTTTTCCTAAGATGCAAGCTTCACAATCTTTTTGAAATGAAATACTAGGCAACATGATGTTTAAAGCACGAGAGTGAGGATGTCCTAATCTAGAATGCCACATAACATCTTTAGGGAAATTAAAACATGAACTTAATGCATGGGATAAATCAGATGCAAACTTAGTGTCTTCAAGCAAGTACAAGCCTCCCTTGGTTACACCTTTGCCAAGTAACCTACTAGATTCAATATCCTGAAAGGAGACATCATTAGGAGTGAAAGTAACCTTGCAACTCAAATCAGTAGTAACCCTTTTAACAGATAACAAGTTGGATGTAAAATTTGGCATGTAAAGGCCTTAGATTCTTTATCAAATAACCTAAGATCACCTACTCCTTTAATTGGTACCATTTCTCCATTATCTACAAGAACATTCCCTAGGGCTGGAACAATGTTTTTAATCAACCCTAGATCACTAATCATATGGTGGCTAGCTCATGAATAAATAACTAAGGGTTTTGTCATTTTGGAGCTCGTTAAAGCATTCAAGGAGTAACCAGTATTAGTAGCATGTAAAGAGGTACCAAGAATGTTACCGGAGTTGTCCTTGAGTATCTTGATGAGAGCCTCAGTTTCAGAACGCTTGATGGCTTCATCTTGAGTGGTTTTCAAGGTAGAGGAGCTACTGGAAACCAGAGTTTTCCCTTCACTAGCCGGATTAAGATTAGTGGTTGAGCGCATGGAGTTTGAGGTAGCTGGTTCGCCCATTTCACCAGAGAAGTTGGCTCTTGCATCATGGTAAGGAGTCTTGAACTTCTGTGGCTTAAGATGTGGGTGAAGAATCCATCATCTTTCCTTGCCATGTCCCTTCTTCTTGCAATGACCACAAACCCAAACATTTTTGTCCTCAGGCTTGTAGTGGCTCTTGTTTGCAGTACCATCAGCTTGATTCACTAACACAAGCTCTCCTTTTCCTCCAAATAGGCAAACTGAACCTTGTTCCTTTTGGATTTGAGAGCACACCTCTTCTAAAGTTGGGAGCTTCTCTGCTCTAAGCAAATGCTTAATTAGGTCATTGTAGTCGGTGTTCAAGGTGAGAAGTAAAGCAAACACCTTGTCTTGTTCACGCCGGTCATTCAAGAAATTAGGATCCACGGTACATGGCCTCAACATCTCCAACTCAGCCCATAAGGCTCTAAACTTGCCAAAATGCTGATTGAAATCCATGTCTTCTTGATGGAGCGAGTTAATAGTCCTCTTGACTTCAAATACTCTTCTCAAGTTTGATAGTCGCCATACACCTTCTGGAGAGTGTTCCACAACTCTTTGGAAGCTTCACAGTAGGAGTAAGCTTCCAAGATTGATGCCTCAAGGCTGTTGTTTATGATAGACAACACCATGAGGTCCTCTTGACCCCATTTTTCCTCGCCAGCCAGCACCACTTCAGTACCATCCTCTCCTAGGATGGTCTTCTTTGATGGTTTGTCTTCTGTCACATAGGACCAGAGACCTCGTCCTCCCAAGGCTGTCTTGACAAGCCTTGACCATGAAAGATAGTTAGCTCCCTTGAGAGTAACTGGAATGTTTACTTTGGTATTTTCCATTTTTGGCAATTTCTGGAGCTGGAAATGAAGAACAGCTGAAGAACAAGATGAACTTTGCCAAAAATAGAAAAGAAAATTCAGAGATTTGCGGAAGTTAGGTAAAAGAATGAAGAAGAATAGATCTCAAGAGCATAAGTGCTCTGATACCATGTGAGTTTTAGAGATTAAGGGGGAGATTAAGTGAAGAACATCAAGAACTGATGAAGAACAAGAGAGAGAGTGAAGAGAGAGTTTGTGAGGGAGGAGAGAGAGAGAGCAGCAAAGAGAATAGAAGGAGAAATATTTTCCTTACTGAATTAGTTGGTCCAAGAGTTACATAAATAGGCACAAGAGAAGACAATAAGAATGAATAAACAAATGAAATCTGGATGGTCTCTGGTATGGGTCAGGGCACGTTCAGCTTGGACAGAAAGGGACAACTCCCTTCTCTCTCTTTTCCTTGGCCAGACATGTGACTTTGGTTTGTCACCACACCCCAACGGCTCCAGAAACTTGCTTCCCCTTATTTAATTTATTCAGAGCCTAAGGAGACCAGAAGAAGATATTTAAATTCGTCCTCAACCCTAACTTGCCTTCCGCGCCACTCTTAGATCAAGCTGTACGGACAGACTTGCCTCTCCAGCTAACTTAACTTCGTCCACTTCAACAGCCACAACCAAGGATCATAGCAGCAAAGACCCTACAACAACAAGATTGAAGCCATGATTGACAAGGTTCTGGAGGGACAGCAGAAGATGATAGTAGACTTCAATGGAAAGATTGATGTTGTCTATACCAATCTCAACACAAAATTTGAAGCTCTCAACACCCATGTGAAGAAGATAGAGAGTTAAGTTTCTCAGACAAGTGAGGATGTGTGGAGACAAGAATCTTTGATCAAGGAAAAGATTGAGGCTGGACAGAAGCATCACGTCAGTGCCATCATTGATGATGTTTTTTGGCAAGTTGTGGAAGAGATTAGGCATCAAGAGGAAGAAATTCGTGAGAATCCCATTCCATGTTCGAACGACCATTGATCGACAGCCAAGCAACCATCGAGCAACAATATATGAAATTGGTCGACGGCCGATCGAAACTGAAGTATGTCAGTTGCCAAGTATAGACTTGAGCCTTATATATATTCATAGGAACTCGACCCCGACCCTACCCAAACCCAGACAGATAGATAATTCAGTCCTTATGGTAATTGAGAAAGCTATGGATGGACATACTATATGAAAGAAGAATATCCCTAAGCATCTTAGAAGGAAAGCTAATGGGAAAGAGATTGATAGTTTTACCAAGAGAGTCATTAGAATCCCCTTAGAAAACCCATTCGAGGAAGCTTATTACACTCACAGATTGTGGATGTTCTTCAGAGAAACCAAGGCGACTGATGAAGACATTAAAAGAATGTTTAATCATCTGAGAGAGAAGATAAAGCAGATGGTTAAGTTGAAGAGGAAAAGTAACCCTGGAAAATTTGTGATTCCATGCAACATCATGGGACATAACTACCCTCATGCACTCTTCGACACCGGTTCTTCCGTAAGCATTATGCCAAGAACCATGGCAGAGGTGCTCAGCTTAAAGGTGGAACCTTCTAGTGATTCATTCACTTCTGCGGATTGCTCTAAGGTAAATTCATGAGGCATAATCAAAGACCTCCAAGTGCAAATCAGTGATGCTCTAATTCCTGTAGACTTTCATGTCTTGGATGTCCAAGTGGAGGTATTTGAAGAGATTTCATGGCCACGATAGGATCAATATGCGACATGAAGACAAACATGTTGTATCTATCTCTTATTGATCAAAATCATTACTATGAACCTGTTCAAACTAGAACCAAGACTGCTCTCATTGATTTGGTTCATAAAAAGGACTTGGGGCCACATGTTTTTGTGATTTCGAACAAGAGAATGAGTCGGATAATGGAGCATCGATCGAAATTGTTAATCGACACCCACTATTTGACATTGATCAACGACAACCCCGACCTTGGGCATGATACAGCTAACATAGAGTACGAAGAATCTTATCTTGAAGAAGAAGCAATCGAGTATCGTGCCCTTGCACTTGAGGAAGCTGGAAATTTTAGAGGATCCAATGAAACCTGGATCATGCCACCGATCGACGTTGCCTCTAGACCATTAATTGATGCTCATCTAGCAGAAGGGTACAGATCTTATAAGAATCCAGCTAGAGGAAGATTTTGTTGGGAAACCAGAGATAAGTATGAAGTTTATAGAGATGAAGATGGCAATGCACGAGCTATAGATGGCAGAATCATCAATGTGTCCAAGGAAGACATCAGAGATATTCTTCAGAGAGAAGCCATCATTGGTCACACTCATCTTTGTTTGCCAGATTAGAGACAGCACACGAATGGAGCAGACAAACACAATCGATTGATAGACGAGCTCGTCCATCGATCGACAGACGAGCTCGACTATCGATCGACGCTTCACGCTGACCATTTAGACAGATGCTGGTAACCAAGAATCTGTTAGAAGATAAACTTGATGGATTTTATGCATCTCAAGTTAAGATGATGGAAGATATCTCGAGGAGATTGGAGGACATATCCATACCCACAAATAGCAGGATTGGTTAATTACGCAAACGCATTGACAACCTTCATGAGAGGATGAGTCAAATTGAGATTACCAAGGAGAACATGGACAACCAAAGAACCATGGGTGAAGAATCCATTAGAAGCTTCGTTGGTACCTGGTTTCAGATGAGCAAAGAAGATGTGAACACTTCTTTTCCAACAAGTAATACACTACACCCATCTTTGTCCATATAGTGCTAAACGTCAAGCTAAAGACTATAACCAAGTGCTGAGTGGGAGGTAACCCACTATTAGGTATGTTTTAAATTCATTTTATTTTCATGATTTTATTAATTTCGTATTTTTCTTGATTTGCAGGTTTTAAAAAACCAAGAAGATCGAGAACTGGCATCAGTCGACGATAGTGCACAACCATTGGTTGATACCAGTCCCATCAGTCGACACCCATCACTTACCATCGGTCGACACTCATTGCAGAGTCTGGTACGAGCTCTTTCTTAAGCTTTTACTTTTAATTTTTTTCTCGCCTAACCGATACGGGATAGCATTGGGGACAATGTAATTAAGTCTAGGGGGAAAGTTTACTGATATTTCTTTCTATTCTGAGTTTTATTCATATGTGTGTTATTGTGTTTTATTGAGTCAAGAAAGGGTTTATGATCAGTTTTAAATTTTATTTATTATCTAATCATTCTATAGTACCATTCTAGA
>CAJHQP010010678.1:0-17799 GCA_905132765.1 Moricandia arvensis
CCAAAGCCGCGAGACAAGAACAATAACAACTGGAGTAAAAACAAAGATAAGAAGAACCAAAAGCCGCAAGGTAAACCGAAGCAGTATGAACCCCAACCGAAAGGTGAAAGGTCCGGAACTTATGAACGAGATGACGAGTAGATGGACGAAGAGCAACCTAGACTCGGAAGCGAATTCAAGTAATAATGGCGAGCCCCGTATTCTTCATCCGGCGATGAATCGGAAAATGGCGATCTCTAAACGCTGCTAACCAAATGAAGAATGGATTCTGACCCGACCAAAGCAACGGACCTACGAGAAAAGATTAAGAATGGATTCTGACCCGACCAAAGCAACGGACCTACGAGAAAAGATTAACCGATCGAAGGCTCGGCGGATAAATCCCACTCAATGTTAGGGGCAAGAAACGACAGACTTACGACCTAAGTTACAGTCCAAAGTCGTTGATCTCAGAGAGAAACTGTCAAAGTCAAAGCAAAACGACCTTCGCCAATACCTTGATCAGCTCAAAACTGTAGCAGATAAACCAACCGCAGCGGAGGCTAGCAAGTCTCTCAACCTGAACATTAGCGACCTAAGATCGTGCTTAACGATCAAACAACGTGCACGACTGAATGTAATAATGGGGGGGGGGGTCCCTGCCTTGTGTAACTCGGTTTTGTTCAATTAAAGATCACCAGCGCCGAGCGAAATCCTCGCATGACTGGCAGATTAGACCACAAGACATTCAATCGATTCATTTTCTCACACGAAGACGTGATTGTGTTCATATGCCGCACAACGATCCACCACTTATCGAGGTCGGCATAGGCGACTGCGAGGTCACCAAGGTGCTCATCGACACGGGCAGCTCGGTCGATCTCATTTTCTGAAGTACGCTCGAGAAGATGGGAGTAGATCTCCGTCTGATAAAACCGTCCACCCGATCCCCTACGGGGTTTAACGGAGTTTCAGAGGAAATGTTCGAAATGATCTGACTCCCAGAGTATGCTGGAGGTGTTTCTCGTTCGGTCAAGTTCTCGATTTTTGGAACCAACGTACCGTACTTCATCATACTCGGAACACCATGGCTGCACTCGATGAAGGCGATAGCATTGACCTACCACCAATGCGTCAAGTTTCCTGGAAATGACGGACAAATCAAAACAATAAGAGGTGACCAACAGGCAGCGCGCGAGCTACTCGTTGCCAGCGTCAAACTGCAGCAAATCACATCCAACGTAAACGCAGTAGCTAAGCAGATTCCGAAGATCTATCCGCAGAAAGAAGAAGTAACCGAGGTCGTGATAGATGACAAAGATCCAAGCAAGGTAGTACGTATCGGAGCATACCTGGCCGACGAGATGCGAGCTACCATCATCGATTTCTTACGAGCTAACAAATCAACGTTCGCTTGGGAGACATCCGATATGAAGGGGATAGACCCCGCCATTTCATCCCATGAGCTTAACGTCGATACGACGTTCAAACCCATCAAGCAGAAGCGGCGAAAGCTGGGACGAGAGAGGTCCAAGGCTGTGAACTAAGAAGTAGAATGGCTTACTCGCTGCCGGCTACATCGCTGAAGTCAAGTACCCAGAGTGGCTAGCTAACCTAGTCGTCATCAAGAAGAAAACGGCAAGGGGCGCATGAGCGTCGAACTTTACCGACCTAAACAAAGCCTGCCCAAAGGACAGCTATTCGCTCTCGCATATTGATCGTTTGGTCGAATCGACGGCTGGTAACGAGCTACTCATGTTCATGGATGCATTTTCGGGGTACAACCAGATTATGATGCATCCAAATGATCGAGAGAAAACCGCATTCATAACCGACAGAGGAACGTACTACTACGTGGTCATGCCCTTTGGATTGAAAAACGCTGGAGCGACTTACCAACGCCTTGTCAACAAGATGTTCTCGAATAAGCTCGTAAGGACGATGGAGGTCTACATTGACGGTATGTTGGTTAAATCTCTCCAAGCCGAAGACCACCCTAGCCATTTAGCAGAATGCTTCAAGACCCTCAACGAGTACGGGATGAAACTGAACCCGGCCAAGTGCACGTTCGGCGTTACATCCGGGGTACATAGTCACTCAGCGAGGTATCGAAGCCAACCCGAAACAAATTTTCACAATCCTCGACCTGCCTAGTCCAAAGAACAGCCGCGAAGTCCACCGATTAACCGGACGGATCACAGCATTGAACATGTTTATCTCACGATCAACCGAGAGGTGCTTACCGTTCTACGACCTCTTACGCTGAAACAATAAGTTCGTTTGGGACGAACGATGCGAAGAAGCCTTCTCTCAGCTGAAGCTGTACTTGAGTACACCACCCATGTTAAGCAAACCAGAAGACGGGGACACGCTATCATTATACATAGCCGTATCCCAGACTGCAGTCAGCAGCGTCCTCGTCAAGGACGACCGTGGCAAACAAAAACCCATTTTCTACATAAGCAAGCGGATGACAGATCCCTAAACGAGGTACCCCACTTTGGAAAAAATGGCATTAGTAGTCGTTACGTCGGCAAGAAAGCTGAGACCATACTTTCAATCTCACACGATCGAAGTGCTATCCAATCATCCACTCCGAACCATCATCCAAAACACCAATCAATCAGGCCGACTGTCCAAATGGGAAATCGAGTTAAGCGAGCATGACGTCGTCTACAAAAACAGACCCACAGTGAAATTGCAGGTCCTGGCAGAATTCCTCGTCGAATTACTGCCATACTTGGAACAAGATCTCGTCTTACCAAACCAGAACTGGATTCTCCACGTTGACGGTTCAGTGACGAGCAAAGGCTCCGAAGCCGGGGTTCAGCTGCAATCACCAAATGGAGAACTGATCAGACAGTCGTTCAGATTTGGCTTCCCAGCTTCAAACAATGAGGCCGAGTAAGAATGATTACTCGCGGGACTTCGCTTGGGAAAATCAGTCAACACAAAATGAGTCAGCGAGTATTCCGATTCACAACTCGTCACTAGTCAATTCAGTGGCGAGTACGACGCGAAAAACAAACGCATGGACGCTTACCTTAAGTTGGTCCAGGATCTTGCCCGGGACTTTGAAATCTTCAAACTAACGAAAGTACCTCGTGGAGAGAATTTCTGCGCCGGTGCACTTGCGGCTTTAGGAAGAAAACTCCATGACCAGGTAAAATAAACGACCCCGATACATAGGATCGAGGAACGAGCATCGAGCCAACAGTCGAGCAGCAAGCAATGGTAAATCAAGCAAGTGACAAAGCCACCCCAGATGAAGAAGCTCAAGACAAACTAACTCAAGACGGGTGTGCGGATTGGCGAGACGAGCTCATAGATTTCCTGTGCGACGGCTCATTACCCAATGATATTTGTAAATCACGACGGCTAAAGGCACGATGCGCGAACTACATCCTCACAGACAACACTATTTACCGTATCTCCGCGAATAAAATCCTCTTCAAATATATCCATGACGAGGAAACAAGGCTCGTGATGGCAGAAACGCATGAGGGGGCAACGGGAAATCATTCTGGTGGTCGAGCTCTAGCCCTAAAGGTAAAAAGTCTGGGTTTCTATTGGTCTACGTTAACATTAGACTGCGAGGCTTACGCTAGATGATGTGATAAATGTCAACGACATGCATCAACGATCCATTGCCCAACAGAGATGCTGTGAACTATGACTGCCCCGTACCCGTTCATGCGCTGGGGGATGGACATAATTGGCCCAATGTCGAGCTCTCACCAACGAAGATTTATCTTGGTCCTAACGGACTACATTACTAAATGGATTGAAGCCGAGGCTTACACTAGCATCACCGACAAAGAGGTTCAAAATTTTCTGTGGAAGAACATCATTTGCCGACACAGACTCCCTTACGAGATCGTGACCGACAATGGCTCCCAATTCATCTCGCACCGATTCTGAGAATTCTGCGAACGATGGCGGATCCGTCTGAACATGTCCACCCCGAGTTACCCACAAAGCAATGGACATGCCGAATCATCTAACAAACCCATTGTTGACGGCATCAAAAAGAGACTCGACCTGAAGAAGGGATGTTGGGCCGACGAACTAGACGGTGTCCTCTTGTCTCATCGCATGAAACCGCGAGGCGCGACAAAGAGAATGCCCTTCTCTCTAGTATACGGAGTTGAGGCGATTACACCCGCCGAAGTTAATGTTACCAGTCTCCGACATGCCAAGATGCCGCAGAACAAAGAACTCAACAGGGAAATGCTCTTAGATGCACTCGACTCGATAGAGGAGAAGCGAGACCAAGCCCTGATGCGCATTCAGAACTACCAAAATCAAATTGAGTCCTACTACAACAAGAAGGTGAGATCTCGTCCGCTCGAGCTTGGCGATCTCGTATTGCGCAAGGTATTTGAAAACACTAAGGAGGAAAACGCCGGCAAATTAGGTACGAACTGGGAACGTCCATACAAGATAACACAAGTCATCAAGCAAGGAGTCTACCGACTTGAAGCTTCCGACGGCAAAGAATTTGCACGTGCGTGGAACTCAATGTATCTTCGTCTCTACCTACAGTAAGTCCCCCCGGCGAGCGACGTAACCTCGCGAGCATCTACTATATTAAAATAGAGTCCTATTTAAAAATTATCATGTAATATTTTTTTTGGACCTATTGAAAATGTTGTGACTTATCTATTAATTAGTCATGCTATTATTTCTATATCTTATTGACTATTACATTTTTTTATTATCCTATTTATTCTCCTACAACTAAGTTAGTAATTATTAAATATATACTATATCTAATCAATTATTTTAATATTTTCAAAATAAGATATCTAAAAAGATATTCTTAAATATCTTTTCGTAAGATTAGATTTTAATAATATTTTTAATATCTTTTATTTAAAATGTAAATATTAACTATATTTAAAAACGAAAAATCATTCATTATTCATTTACAAAATAAAAAAATCTATAATATTTATATATACATAATTTATATTCATAATTAAATTACTACACCAAGTAATCAATATAAAGTAATTTAATCCATTAGTTAACTATTTATAAATTATTAAAAGAGAAATACCGTAAAATAGACCTAAAAAATTTTTTGTCACAAAAATAACCTTTAAGAAAAAAATAACAAAAATAACCTTTATTAAAAGGTGTAAATTTACATTTATACCGCTTGAATCAACTAATCTTAGACTTAGGGTTTAAAGTTATGGGGTGGGGTTTTGAGAGTGAGGTTTAAAATTGAAAAAAATAAAATAAAAATTAATTTTTTAAAAATAAAAAAGGTTAGTTTGGTCATTTTTGTTCTTGAGGGTTATTTTTGTTACAAAAACTTCAAAAGGGGTTATTTGAGAGAATTGTCCATTATAAAATAACAGAATAAATTATATTCATGAATTTTTCAACATATTTCAACTTATTAAACAATATTAAAATATGATATATGAACTAATAAATAATTTCATAAGTTAATATAGATATTTAAACTAAAATATTAAAAATAATTTATTTATCAAGTACGAGATATGTATAATAATACTGAAAACAATATAATAATAAAATAAAATTTTATAAATGTAAAAATTAAAAATTTGTACTATAGTTTAAAGTTTAAAATATAAGTAAAATTGATACGAGGCAGATTACATAAATGAATTATTTTATTTTCATAAATTTATATTCATATAATTTTTAATTTTGTTATATATGTTTTAAAACAAATATTTTTATAAAAAGATCTATATAAGATTTTTAATTTTCAGTAAATAAAATTTGAATAAAAATCTATCTCGCGTTTTAAAGTGCAGGTCAAAATCTAATAATAAACATTATTATTAGATATATAAATTAAATTAAATTTAAAATTTAAAATAAACCAAAAACAAAACATCGAAAAAAATTCAATTACATGTGAACAATAAAAGTAAACTAAATAAATAAATAAAAAATTACATTTTTCAAACTTATATCAGTAAATTTTAATAAACATATATGAATAAATCTATTTCTAATTTAGTATGTATCTTCTCAAATATTGATCCATTACGCTTACAACAAAATGATAAATTGGTTTGACTAAAATTTTGTATGACTAACTTTTGTAAAATAAGAACATAACATTCATAATATATCTACCATTCATCTAAACATTCATAAATTAGAATACTTTAAATATGACAATTTTAGTCAAATTGTATTACATAGTGGGCCACCTATAGGTTCAACCAGTAGTCGGGTTCTAAGGGCATCTCCATTAGTGAACCCCTCATGAGGTTCACATTTTTAGTTTTTTATTATTAAATTTTTTTCTTTTTTCTTTTTTCTTTTTTCTTTTTTCTTTAAAAAAAAAAAAAAAACAGACCTATCGCGGGCCGCCACGTGTCGTGGGGCCCGCGCTACAGTGTTGATACAGGTTCATGGTGAGGAGCTTTTGGGATGCAGGTTCATAACAATATTAATTTTATATTTGTTGGGAAGTGTGTGAACCCCCCCCCTTTGAACCTTCAATGGGGGTGGCCTAAGTTTTAGCGTATTTTGCGGATTTTATAAAAAATTTTAATAACGAGTTAAAAAGGAAAAATCGAATTCCCATATAAAGTCATCGGTTAGTCAGTTTAACCGCAAGTCTGGGTCGTGACCCGAAACACTGGATATAACGCTTCATGTGTAACATAATAAAAATGCAAATTTATTTCATATAATTTTAGTTTGTGTTGAAAATAATCTCGCGCTTTAAAAGCGCGGGTCAAAATCTAGTTAGCTATTAAAAAAAAGAGTAAACATGCTCTTTAGCATGTTTACTCACCGAATGGATGTACTACCTAAGCAACTTCCATTCAACCCAAATGAACTATGAATCTCTTGATCCCTACTCGGGTACATTGGCAGCCTTAACAGGTCCAGCTATAACCCAACAATAAATGCTAAGGAGCAGACGCACACCTCAGCTGCCTTGCTTACCAGAATAATGTACCATCAAGGTCACCATTGCGAAAGTCTCACGATGCCTACGCCCTCGCTTAACAACACGTCTCAAGCGACGAGCCGCGTACTGGAACTCGCACCCAGTCGATTAGCATGCCCTGATCAGGCAAATGAGCGACGAACCTCGTCAAACCAACCTACCACCGGTTTACGAAAGACGATCATTTTTGAATTCATAATAATTTGCGAGTAAGGGGTTGGCCGACCCAAAGGCTCTGTAAAATTACTTTATGACTTCTCGAATACCTTGATTGCTCTAAGACCATCTTTCTCACACTTGTATCTTGTTGGTTTTGAAATCGAGCAACTATAGCAACATACGAGCTCAGACCGTTTAAATCTGATAACCTTAAGTCTAGTACCGGACAAGAAACGACTTACTGAGTTACTTTGATTAAACGAGTTAAAACCTAAGATGATTGTCTAAGTTAAAACCAAACAACTTCGAGAAACGAGCTAAGGCCTCGGTGAACCATCACGGTTTAACATCAAGTTGGATTCTTTGAATAAAAGATAAGTTGGATAACAAAGACCCATTCAGAAAGGTACAAGAAAATCAAGAAGAGCAATAGCAGACGATCACTCCTTCGGGACTTCCGAGTCGCCATCTTGAGGACGAGTTTCCTGCGCTGAGGGAGCATTGATTGCGTTGATCGACGAAACTTACGGATTCCCCTCACAACGTTCCACTGAGCCATCCAAATTGACTTCGTTGGATCTGGTCTTATCGCTATCCGACTCATCGCGACCTTTGTCGACAGACCCTTCAAGTTCTGAAATTTCTTCATCTTCGGGAACAACCGAGACGTTGACCACGCCTGGCTCATTTCTTGCAACTTGGGGATCCTTGTTTCCACCGTCCGACTGGTTCCCAATGCTGCTTCCGGAGCGGCAACCGAGAAAATGACTCGGAGTCTGAAGACTGGCGGCAGTCGCCGGGTTAATGGCGTGCAAGTTTGACCCATGCTCGGTAAAGGGGATCCTGTTGATATACTCTACCTCCAACCTAGCCAGAAGATCCTTATGACGTAAGCAGAGCTCAGGTTTAGTGGAGTCAAATAAAGGTCGTCTTTAGGGATCGCCCCGACGTCAAGACTCTCAACCTCGGCCTTCCACTTATTCTCTTCTGAGCGGAAGAAGTCAATCCTTTCCTGAGGAATAACGTCCCACATCCTCTGCATCATTTCCAAGCAACTCCTCGTCCCGATTTCTTGACTCCAACAACATCGTGCATCGTCATAATCGCTAAAACAGACCTCACAGTCGCAGATGCGATCAAAACGAGCACGAGCCTTAGCAACCATGGCGGCGTGAACCCTCTCTCTTTCACGAGTGACCTCATAAACACGAGAATTTCTGAGGCGAGCGATCTCTTTCTCATGACGCTTCGCGAGCTCCGACCTCTCTTGCTCAAGACGGGCCTTTTCCTTCTCTAGCTCAGCAGCCGCATCTTGAGTAGCCTTCAACCTATTCGAAGATTCTTTAACCATCATCGCCGCAGTCTCAGCCCTGTTGACCGCTTCATCCCTTTCACCATTAGCCTGTGCGAGTGAGCACCTCAGCGCGGCGGCACGTTTCCGCTCGGCCTTGGTTTTCCTCCGGGATTTACTCAAACCAAAGTACACTGCCTTAACCTTGAAGTCATACTTCTCCACTAGGAAGTTCATGCTATCTTCCGCCTGCGAATTAATGAATCGGTAACAAGGACGAGAAGAAAGCCAATGAAGGGAAAAACTAAACAGCGAAGTGATAATCGAAGATATGTACCATCTTCAAGTTGCGAGCTGCGTCAATGTAGGCATCACGGAAGAACAAATGATCCACTGGAGGAAGCTCCTTCGGTCCACCCTTTATCTGACGAGCAAGATCAGCACATTTGGGACCGTCGTTGACAAGGGGGCGAGCTGCCGCTGTAAGAAAACTTCACCTTGTCTAGGAAAGACATTTCAATCACCCGAGGGATCGCCCTGTCAGCCCACATCTGTGGAATCTCTGCGCTTTAGTCCTGATGAATAGTTTCATCAACGGGTGGCAACTAAGACCCTGATTCGGTGCATGGTGCCTCAGAATCTAGTACGATATCAGGAACCCCAGATTCCGAGTCGATACGCGGTGCGCTGGACTATGGACCGGTATCCTTCTTCTTCTTCATGCTCCTTTCCTTCTTTTCCAGAGCCCCAGGAACCGCGCCCTCCTCGGTGAACGACAGCGAAAACAATAGCCAGTTGCGCAGCCGAATAAGCACCAACTTCGACACTTGGGGGATCTGTATGAGTCTGCCTTCCTTCCAACTCATCCCCAGTCCGCGACACTCCCCCAGTTCCTGAATTGGAGCGGGTCTCGACAGATGTCCTCCTTCTCTTACTCCTGGTGGCAGCTTCAGAAGTAGCTCCGCCCGAAACTTGGGACCCGCTGAGCTGCTACCTAGAGGCATTTGAGCGAGCTACTTTCCTGCCTCCATTGGCAAGAGCAGTCTGGTCTGGAATCGGCTCAGTTCCGTCCAGTCCGAACCCATCGATCACGCCCATGAGCCCCCTTGGGTTAGAAGAATCTATAACATCAGAAAGGTCAACCATCTCCTTTATCTTCCGTGATCTGTTGATCGCTCGTTGTTCTGCCGGAGTAAGAAGGTTCGATCTTTTCTTTACTGGCTTAGCTTGATACCGAAATTCCGAATCCCAGTAACCTGCCCACATAATGACTTAAGCAAGATATTACATGAAGAATGAACAGAAAACCAAGTCTGATTTTTCGTACCTCGGTTGATACGATCTATCGCGCGTTGTATCCTCTCCTCGCTGATGTCCGGCCACTTGCGATGACCTAACTCGACCAAGCTCGAGCGTTAGAAAGGAACAATGGTGGAACAGCAGCGTCGGTTGAGTAAAAGTTGGGATGCGTAACTGCACAAAAACAAGGAAAACAATTAGATTAAACACGGAGTAACATCGATTGAGACGAGCTAACTACCAACGTCACTGTTCCAATAAGTCCTAAAATCATCGCCAGGTGGATCAACGAAAGCGAACTACTCGGACTTGACGAAGAAGTAGAAGTGTTGCCAATGTTCGGTTTTTATCGGGTGGCCGGCGATAACGTTATAATTTTGGTTCATCCACACCGACCAGAGGCCATGATTCATATGAGATACCGTCTTCAGCTGCTCAAACGCGTAAATGCATAAAGTTATCTCAATCTCGGCTGCCATCACCATCAGTGCAACCATAGTACGACATGCCCCATTTACCATCTGACTGAATGCGAGTTCTCGACGCGAGACATACGATGTAACTAGTTGAGGTATCAGAAACCACAATTTAGTGTCATCCTCAAAGTAGGACTGGTAAACGCACTGATACCCGATCGGAGGCGACCAAGGGCGCTGATCTGCAGTCGGGATAAGATAAGTCACATCGACATGGTTATGAGCTACGAGCAAAGGCTCCACTGTCTTAATGGTCGTCCACGTTCTCCACACATTTTCCCACGACTGCCCTTCTACGTCGGCGGGACGAAGCAATTCCTGAGAAATCGCAAATTTTCGCTCAAAGACCCCATACCGGCGTAGGTGGTCGGTAACAATGGGAGATTATCTTCCTCCACCGATCCGGCGTTGGACTGAGCAGGACGAGATTGGCGATGACTCACCTATCTACTTCTAGGAGGTGGCGACCTAGGTCGCACCACCTGGGGATCATTCATCATCTCCACAGCAGCGTTCCCAACATCGTCGCCCCAAAACTGCCTCACTGCATCGACAACTAAGAGTCTTTCAGATAGATCGAGCCCAGCGGTATCCATCAATGAATTTCGAATCACTAGATCAAAATCTTCTAACGGTTCACCGGTAGTCTCATCCCTCGCGGGACTAGGCGACGTCGCGATGTGTTTTTCTTTCTTCTAACGAGTTAGCTTCTGTCTCGGACACATGATATTGACCGACACTATATATTCTACAAATCTAGAGAGAGAAAGTGAGAGAGGAGAGAGAAAGAATACCTGCAGTAGTGAAGAAGTGAAGAGAATGAAGATGGGAGAAGCATATATAGAGAGGAAGGGGCGCGACTCCAAGAATCATTATTAGGTCTATTGAAGCCTAGATGGGCCTTAATTCGACTTGCACCTGTTCATCTTCCAGCCTAAATGGGCCTTTGGCCTCGAAAGCCACCCGTTTCTTCGCGGCCGTTCGAATTCTTGCAATCCCCTAAAATAACAAGCTAGCGACGTAGCGAACATACGGGGAGCCGAATGACGAGCTAGCAACGTAACGACATGGTGAGCGAATTAGGATCCGAGTGACGAGCTAGCAACGCAGCAACACTACGAATGTACCAAGGCCAAAACAATCAAGCTGACAGCAAAACGCATAATCCCATGGACCCATGAAACGAAATCTGCGCCGACTCGCCGCTTGAGTCGCCACGGACTAGGGGGCCTTACTGTAGGTGGTGGATTTCACCCCCCCCCTCATAAGGCCCACGAAAGAGTGCATTTAGCCCATTTACAGGAGAGCTCGGATGGGCTTCGGTCGGCTTAGTTAAAGATGGTGGTTCGGCTCGGTTCTTGACGACTCAAGCTGAACCAAGACGGCGTCGGGTCGGATAGCACGCGACTAACAGGGAATGATTGGCGAGCTTCACGAGTTGGGCCATTCGTAAGCCCCATTACGAAAATCCTTCCCAGCCTCGACCAAAGTAGATCAAATGATGAAGAGTTCTATAAAAGGGAGATAGGAGAGAACGTGAAGGAGGGAGATACGCACAGATACAGAAGGCGGCAACTAGCTAGGGTTTCCACTCATCTGTCTATTTCGACTTATACTTTTCCCGACTAGCTCTCCAAGCAATGCCTTCGTTCTTTCTTCACTTTCCCGATTTGTAACTGACTCTCCACTCATTAATAAAACAAGCACCTTCGTTTGACCCACCGACGAGTTCTCGTCTTTCTTACTTAGATCCGACAAACTTGGTACAAACAACAACCCTTCAAAATATCGGTTCAACCGTTTTCTTTCGTATAAAAAGGGAGGGAGTAGGTACATATACTATACTCGTATACTCCCATACTTCAAAAAACAATTTTTCTCGACATCAGGAAAACGCTTTCAACAAAGCAAACCGATCATCCATTACTTTCGTATAACTATGACATTTTATACAGAAGAGCCTACGAGAAAACAAAATCGGTGTCATGAAAAACGACTTCGTAATGCGGAAAAGAGAATGAGGAAAACACATTCCTCGTTCGCAAAATATCATGAGTAATATGCGAGAGACTTTCTCAATTTACTTCTGTGCCATTCACTCCTTGTAAAACTTAAGCAAAACATCCTTTGTATAGCCACACCATGTTATGCGAAGAAAATTTCGGAAACGAACTTAACAAGTTTTACAAAGAAGTACTTTGGAAAATTTGTGGATAGCTAAAAACAAAGTCATATGAATCGTCTCTCGACAAAAAAAACTAAACTTTATCTCTTCGCACTACGATCGTACAGATCTCATTCCTTAGCCATGCGGCTCGCTGGATTCTGCCCCCATCTCCCTCGGTTCCACCCGAGCAGGCAATCATCTCGCACGGTTCTTTATCGAGTCATTTAGGTTTTGTCTTCATCATACAAAAACAAAACAATTTTCGTACGACTATAGCACGGAAAACTTCGACTTGGCCCGTCGATCTCAAAAAATGCTCTTTGGCCCTCAGCCAATTACGCCTTCCGATAAAAATCCAAAATGGAAAGTTGTAAACTAACATGACCTTAATGTTAACATGAACGTGCCATAGTTTGTCCATGACTAGAAGCATCCTCGTCTATTTGGCTGAACACATCCTTCAGACCGAGCCAAAATGTTTGAGAAACCACTGCTCCACCCAATCACTTAGCGGCAAAACGACAATCCACGATTAGTTTAAAAACGCCAAGTGCAAATAACTATCGTATAACCCAGAATCGGAAATCATACGACAAACTCTTAATATTGAAACTTAGTCGTAACCACTGTACAGTTAACGGAAAACATAAACTTGTCGAAAACCGACCAAGTTCAATATGTTCTGCAGTTTACTCTGAACCCAAAGCGTTTTACAACTGAAAAGCAGCACATAAGGAAAAGCATCTCGAATGAGCAACGAATAGGACGATTCGCAAAAGAAGTGGGAGCGAGATGACAACTCGTATCCTTCCCTCTATACTTAACAAAAATCCGAATCTACTTAAACTCATTTTCAAGTAAAAAGCATAGTTTATTCATTGAAAATCGCAAAGCGTTTGTGATAAAGCCACACGCTGTCAGTCCCGAAAACATAAAAATGGCCACACTCGGCCAAAATAAACAGCCTACGAGGCTAGTCTCGAGGCCAAAAAAGATCCAATATACAATGCCATTGGTAGCAACATGTCAAATAATGTCTACACGACACACAACTAAACCATAAAGGTCTCACTGGAAAACAGGAAGTAAGAACCTTAACACTGGAAAGAACTATGAAAGGCTTGATCCCTTTTACAAGGGTACGTAGGCAGCCTTCACAAGGCACAACCCCAATCTTACTGCATTCCGCTCTTAGAGGAATAAGTAGACCACTTTAAACGGACCTTTTCAAACATTGATTCTGCCTAACTTACCAAACATTCCAAAACCGCTCACTAGAACCTTCTGATTCTAACGAGCTGGGGGCTAACTGTTGGGGTCAAAATCGGTTACGATGGAATCAACGTCCGAAACTTACCGGGAAAATATGCCTTTTGTCTAAGAAAGAGATAATGCCTCAAAAAACGGAAAACATATCCCCTAACGGCAATGCGATGAAACGACTAGAAGGCTCGATCATCTAACTCCCAGAATAGAGAAGATGGCCAAGCAAGATATCCAGCTTGTCGAACGGGCAAATCAAGCCACATGGGCCGACTAACTCGCCATATGGGCGAGTTGGATAGCACGAGCAATCCGATTCGCTCATTCGGCAAGTCGTATTAATCAATCCCTTTTGACCTCTTCCTCGTTAACTCCCTCTCTCAATACTTGATCGAACTTATCTTTGTTTCGTCTTGATCAGGGTTGACATTGGAACTTTACCGAAAGAACTCGTTTTCTTGAGAAAGGATCGGGTAACTCGTATGAGATGGTAACGGTTAACTAAACACCTAGAGTCATACGTTCTATATGAAAGATCCTAACTCTCGGACGACGTCGTTTTAGCAATACTATTTTGATAAAATTGTAGAAACGCCTAAGTCAGAAAACGGCCCAATGAGCTCTAAAGCTCGGCCAAAGGCCCAATCGCGATTTTATCCGAAGTCAAGCCCAAACTTTGTGACGGTTTATCTTTTATTTTGCAGTAGGGGATAATTTTTAATTTCAGAAGATAAATGTCAAGATCGGAGGATAAATGTTAAGTTTCCAAAGATAATCTTGAAGATCGAGGAAAAAAGGAATATTTCCGCGGAGCGATAAATTCGACCAAGGGCAGAAGGGAAAAGAGCAAACCGCCTCTGGAGGAGTATATAAGGACTTCGAGGGTGATGATTCAGGGGACACACGGAAAAATCTCTACTCAGAGGAAGCATAGCATAACACTTAGAGCATTTAGGAAACTTTCCATTTTTGTTATTCGAGCTCCGACTCAACTAGGGTTTTGCAGTCTTAGGTTATTAGAACTAGGGATCTCGCCGACAACTCTCATAGCCGAGGCTCCTATCCTGTTGTAAACGCTCATACGCAAATTCGGAATAAGACATATATTTGCTCTCTTTTTGATTCTTACTTTGTTTTTCGATATTTAATTCGTATTCTGACTGATTGGCGTGTGGCTTAGCAGGTATCCGAGACCTCTGGCAAACTAGGGTTTACCCTGCGTTTCTAATTCAACGGAAATCGACAGTGTGAATTTCGGTTTCCACAAATGCCCATAATGATTATAAGCAAAATCCACATGTGGCAAACAATATTCCTAAGATTTAATATTCCTTTTTTTAAAAGAGCATGTAGTAAAGTAGACAATGTCCTATTTACTACCTCAGGTTTCCCATCACTTTGTGGGTGACAAGTCGTCTAAAAGAGAAACTTAGTACCTAACTTAGCCCATAATGTCCTCCAGAAGTGACTAAGAAACTTAGTATCTCTATCTGAAATTATGATCCTACGTATTCAATGCAACCTAACAAATTTTCGAAAGAATAACTTGGCCACAACGGTAGCATCGCCAGTCTTATGACAAGCAATGAAGTGTGCCATCTTAGAGAACTTATCAACTACCACAATGATACTATCACATCATGTTCTAGTCCTAGGCAGTCCTAAGGAAAAATCCATAGATATATGTATCCAAGGTGCAATGGGAACATGTAAAGGAGTGTACATACCATGAGTTTGGACTTGAGACTTGGACTTCTTACAGACCACACACCGTCCACACACTCTCGGCTTCCATGTTTATCTTAGGCCAGAAGAAGTGTTGTTGTAAAGAGCTCAGGGTTTTAGCTATGCCAAAGTGACCCATAAGACCACCACCATGGGCTTCTCTCACAAACAAATCCATTAAAGAACAGGAAGGCACACACAGGTGTTTATTGTGAAAGAGGTATCCATCTGTCTGATAGAACTTGTCACTGGCCTGCTTCGTAATGGCTTGGTACGTTTCTTTACAATCAGGGTGTTGGGCAGAATAAATCTTGATCTGCTAAAAGCCCAAAAATTTTGCATCCATGTACGAGAGTAAGGTGAACCTACGCGATAATGCATCACCCACTACAATCTATTTGCCTTGCTTGTACATGATGAAATAAGTGAAGGTTTAAATGAACTCCATCCACTTAGCATGTCTCTTATTCAGTTTCTGTTGGCCCTTCACGTGCTTGAGTGATTCATGATCTGTGTGGATCACAAATTCCTACCATAAGTATTGCTGCCAAGTTTGGAGAGCCCTCACCATTGCATACAACTTCTTGTCATATGTTGGGTAATTCAATGCGGCCCCTCCAAGGTTCTCACTGAAGTAAGAATTTTGGCCTCTTTTCCTGCATCAATGATGCTCCAATCCCCACCCTGAAGCATCACACTTGATCTCGAATGTCTTCAGGAAATCTGGTAGCACCAGTAATAGAGCATTATTTAGTTTATCCCTGAGAGTTTGGAAAGCGTCGTCTTGTTCCTTCGTCCAGGTAAACCCCACACTCTTCTTGGTAACCTCAGTCAATGGAGTTGCTATTGAATTGAAGTGTCTTACAAACCATCTATATAATCTTGTGAGGCCATGGAAGCTTCTCGCCTTGCCTACAGTGTTTAGAACTGGACAATCTTTGACTGCTTGTACTTTCTCTTCGTCCACTTGAATTTCCTTTGAGGTTACAAAAAAATCCAAGAAAGAAAAGGCTGTTTGTTCCGAAGGAAGACTTCTTGTAGTTGGCAAACAAGGTTTCCTTCCTTACCACGGCTAAGAACTTTCTCTGATGGTCAACATGCCCGTCCATGGTCTGACTGTAGACCAGGATATCATCAAAGTAGACTACCACGAATAACCCAATCAAGGTGCTTAAGACATGGTTCATGAGTTTCATGAATGTGATGGGTGCACTGGTTAACCCAAAAGGCATGACTAGCCACTTGTATAGACCATGCTTAGTCTTAAACGCAATCTTCCACTCATCTCCTTCATTCATCCTGATTTGTTGATACCCACTTTTCAAGTCTATCTTAGAGAAGATGCAAGACCCATACAGCTCGTCTAGCATGTCATCCAAACGAGGAATTGGATGGCAGCGTTTCATTTTGATTTTGTTGATTTCTCGACAATCTACACACATACGCCAACTAGCGTTCTTTATAGGCACAAGAAGAACTGGTACAGTGCAAGGACTCATGCTTTTCCTGATGTGGCCCTTTTCCACCAGTTCATCCACTTGCCTCTGGAGCTCCTTGGTTTCACTAGGATTGGTCCTATAAGCAGGACGGTTGGGAAGAGAGTCTCCTGGAACAAAGTTGATTTGAGGCTCTATGCCTCTAATGGGCGGTAGTCCCAGGGGACTGTCTCCTAGAAACACATCTAGATATTCTTGTAAAAGAAAGTCAATTTCCCTCGGTATAACCGGGTCATGGTTAGAAAAGGAAGATAACATCTCCTAAAGATTTGTAACACCAATGAATGATGGTAGAATGTAGCTTCTTTTAAATCAGAATGAGTAGCAAGAAGACTTAAACCTTTTCGTTGAGCGTTCTGGTTGGTTGCTTTGGTTCCATTTTCTGTGCTTGCCTCTTTCCTTTGTTTGAGTTGCATCTGATCTTTTTGTACCCCATGTGGTGTTAATGGAGCCAGCACGACTTTTTTATTGATGTGCACAAATGAATACATGTTGGTGTATCCATCATGTATGGCCTTCTTATCATACTGCCATGGTCGCCCAAGAAGAATATGTCTAGCTTCCATAGGCACTATGTCACATTGGACCGTGTCTTGGTATTGTCCAATGGTGAAGGGAACAGTGACTTGCTGTGAGACTCGTACATCTCCCTCTTCACTCAACCACTGGAGAAAATATGTTCGAGGATGCGCATGAGTGGTTAAGCCAATTTTCTCCACCAGCACTTCACTAGCTGCATTGGTGCAGCTGCATCGCCTATAATAAGGCTGCATACCTTATCTTGAACCAGACAGCATGTGTGAAATACTTTCTCACGTTGTTCTTGAGCTTCTGGTTTGGATTGAGTGTTTAAAACATGGCGAGTAACTAGTAGCTCCCCATGAGCTGGGTAGTTCACAGTCTCTTCTTCTTCTCCCTCCTTGGGTTCTTCATCATCAGACACAATATCACCACTAGCTAAGACTATCATGGTTTTCTTTTTGATGCAT
>CAJHQP010010679.1:0-17785 GCA_905132765.1 Moricandia arvensis
TCCTAATTGCCAAGTCGGATATTATGAAGACGGCATTTCGAACGAGGTATGGGCAGTATGAGTTTGTGGTTATGCCCTTTGGTCTCACAAACGCCCCTGCAGCTTTCATGCGTTTGATGAATGAAGTGTTTCACAACTACCTCGACAAGTTTGTGATTATTTTCATTGACGACATTCTGGTGTACTCGAGGAGTAAGGAGGAACACAAAGAGCATCTGAGATTGGTTATGGAGAGGTTACGAAGTCAGAAGCTGTTCGCCAAGTTCAGCAAGTGCTCGTTTTGGAAGAGAGAGATAGGATTCTTGGGTCACATAGTATCAGGAGACGGCGTGGCTGCTGATCCAGAAAAGGTCCAAGCCATACGAGAATGGCCTCGACCTACCACTGTGACAGAAGTGAGGAGTTTTCTCGGACTTGCGGGTTATTATCGGAAGTTTGTTAAGGACTTTTCCTCCATTGCAAAGCCTTTAACTAAACTTACCGGTAAGGAGTACCTTTCATATGGATGGAAGAAACAGAGAATGCATTCAAGACGTTGAAGGAAGCTCTCACCACTGCACCAGTGTTAGCTTTGCCCGAGCAAGGTAAACCTTACACGGTATACACAGATGCTTCACGAGTTGGGTTAGGTTGTGTGCTTATGCAAGATGGGAGAGTCATTGCATATGCTTCACGACAACTAAGGAAGCATGAAGATAACTACAGTACACATGACTTGGAGTTAGCGGCTGTAGTATTTGCTTTGCGAATTTGGAGATCGTACTTGTACGGAGAAGAAGTAGAGGTATACACGGACCATCAAAGTCTTAAATACCTCTTCACCCAGCCAGAACTCAACCTGCGTCAGCGTAGGTGGATGGAGTTTGTGGCCGACTATGACCTAAAGATTCATTACCATCCAGGTAGAGCGAATGTTGTTGCGGATGCCTTAAGTCGAAGGAAGATGGACGCAGATTTAGAAAAAGAAGTGGAGCTGTTGAACCAAGAGTTGAAACAAGTGAATTTGGTCGCTTTAGAAGGACAGACAAGCGAACCATTGGGAGTACAAGCAGTGAACCAGGCCAGTTTGATTCAAAAGATTCGAGAAGAACAACTAAATGACGAGAAACTGCAGAAGATTGCTGAAGATCTCAGAGGGCAAGCCGGACCAAATAGTGCTGGATATTACTTGGCGGAAGATGGAACCTTGCTAATTAATGGAAGGATCACGGTTCCTAAAAGGCAAGGGCTGAGAGATGAGATACTAAGGATGGCACACCATTCCTTACTTAGTATCCATCCTGGAAGTTCAAAGATGTATAAAGATGTGAGAAGATACTATCATTGGCCGGGCATGAAGAGAGCGGTAGCGCAATGGGTTGCACAATGTGCAAATTGTCAACAAGTTAAAGCCGAGCATCAAGTACCAGGAGGATTGTTACAGAGTCTTCCGATACCTCAATGGAAATGGGACTCGATTTCCATGGATTTCATCACTGGATTACCCACTGCTCCAGGTAGATCGAACAACTCAATATGGGTGATTGTGGATAGGTTAACCAAGGTTACACACTTGTTGCCGATGCGGGATACGGATAAAGTTGAAGTATTGGCTGAGATGTACATTGACGAAATTGTGAAGCTACATGGTGTACCTTCAGACATCGTCTCAGATCGTGACCCTAGGTTCACAGCAGCATTTTGGGAAGCACTACAGGAGGCCTTGGGAACGAAACTGTTCAGAAGCACTGCGTTCCACCCAGAGACAGACGGCCAAACGGAGAGAACCATTCGGACCATCGAGGACATGCTACGGATGTGTATCCTCGATTGGGCAGGAAACTGGGAGAAGCATCTACCGTTGGTCGAGTTCTCGTATAACAACAGTTATCATTCAAGTATAAAGATGTCACCCTATGAAGCACTGTACGGAAGGCCATGCAAAACACCTTTGTGTTGGACGGAAGTGGGAGAAAGAAGAATGTTTGGATCACCAATCGTTCAGGAGACCATGATTAAGCTGGAGACGATTCAAACCAATATGAAGAAGGCTCAAGACCGTCAGAAGAAGTACGCCGATCAATCAAGGAGAGAGGTAACTTTTGAGATAGGAGATTGGGTCTACTTGAAGGTCACCGCACAAAAAGGGAAAGACAGATTTGGCAAGGTCGGGAAACTCGCGGTTAGGTTCATTGGTCCATACAAGATCATTGGGAAGGTTGGTGAGGTAGCATATCGATTGGACCTGCCTGATGATATGCATCTACATCCGGTTTTCCATGTTTCCATGCTTCGGAAACATATACGTGATCTAAGTGCTGTGGAGCCCGAGAGAATTGAAGAGCTAAGGACAAATCTCACCTATCCAGAAGGACCAATCAGAGTAGGGGAAAGGCGTATTCGAAGACTGAAGAATCGAGAGATTGCCCAAGTGCAAGTATTCTGGGGAAAACAAAACAGAATTCATGTCACTTGGGAGGATGAAGCAAGATTCAAAGCTAATCACCCTGAGTTTTTCAGAGAGGATGTTGTGATGGAAGAAGGAGGCCCCTCAGTACCTTAGAATTCGGGGACGAATTCTATTAAGGGGGGGAGAATGTAGGAACCCGTATAAAAAAAAAAATTATGGTCGAGTATCTTTTTGGTGGTCGAGTTGCGGGCGATCGGGAAGTTTCAATCTGTGAGATGTCAAAAAAGTCGAAGAATTGATCGTGAGAGAACCATGAGTCGATTAAGCTGCTCGACCATGGTTTGACAAAGTGTTAGATTGATCAGACGGACGTTTTGGAAGCTTATCATTTTTGGAAGCACGACGTTTTAGAAGCTCGACGTTTTTGAAACCCGACGTTTCTTAACCACGAAGTTTTCTCGGAAAATCGTCATATCAGTAAATTATTATTCTGAAGACATTATAAGTCGGAAGCAGGACGGGAATTAAGCAGGACGGGAAGTAAGCACGACGGGATCGAAGCACGACGGGAAAACCGAAGCACGAGGTGCCGCATAACCTGCCATCGAAGCATGCGGAGCGACATGTGTGAGCTGTGGTGTCAACCTGCATGAACCCAGGCTGTGTATCAGACATGTGGGGGGCGTTTTGTCATCTGGCATGACATCCTGGTCATGCAGCCAGACATGTGGAGCACGAGGTGCCGCGACGCATGCGTCCGGAGCCATGCGAAGCGACACACGGACTGCCACACAACTTGGATCTGATTGGTTGCTGCATCCTATAAATAGCCCACGACCCCAGCTTATTTTAACACATCCAGACAACCTGAAAGCAGTGAAAAATGTGAGAGAGAAAGTAAGAGAAAGAAAGTTATAGTTTCGATCTTTTCCGAGTCTTTTCGGTAGTTTTAGAGAGTTTTCGAGAACAGTTACTCTGCTCGATTTGAGTCTACATCTGAAGAAGGTTCTGCCCAACTCAAGATCAGTACAGACGTGGATCTACTTGGGAAGGTCAAGAAAGGGTTCGGATTGCAGAAGACAGGTCCGGGGTTAAGGCCACGAGTCAACCAAAAACAGTGAGTTATAATCAATTGTTTGCTGAGTTGTTTTTCATGCAGGTTCCCGTTACTTGGAAGTTGGATCTGGGCAGGAGGCCGGGTCTAAACTGAGTAACGGTTTGGTTAGTTAATAGTTGAGGTTAGATTGATTGAGTGGATAGCATGCTTAAGTATTGCTTGAGAATCGTAGTAGCATGCTAATCGTTAGGTTGATTGGTTAGTTAGAGAACGTTGAATGCTTAGATGATATTGCTAGGTTGTGGATAGTTAGTTATTCTGGAATCAGTCTTGGTGCTAGATTCTAGAATATATTTGATTGTGTTTGGTTGTGATTATACTTAGAACCTTGGTTATATTACCGGGTTTAGTATTAGTTATATTGGCCGACAGCATTGTGTAACCCACAATGCTAGGCATGTATAGGGGTGAGTTAGTGTTCCTTCAGACCTCGTACCCGGCGGGTTCAAGGAAACCCCTTATTCGCTGGATCGGGAAGACTCAGAGAGACGGGGTCATGGCCTATGGCTGAGTGATTACACGACGGTGTAATGTGGCAGTGACCGAAGGACTGTGGGCTGTCGCGCGGTGACCCGAATGACTGTGGGCCGCGGTCGGTTGAAAGTTCCTTCTTCCGGCCTTCGTGGTAGGAAGTTAGGATGTTGCCGATAGTGAAGGAGGAACCTAACGTCACCGGGGCCCGAGTTAGATATATATATTATTTAGTATAAAGGGATTGGTAAACCCTGGTTTAAGTTGAGATCGATTTGTAAGCTTTAGCAATTATCTTATAGTATCGATAATTTGATCGCTATTATTTTCTGCTGCGGATTTCTGATTTGCCTTTATTATTACTACTGATTTATGCTCTTAGGTGAATTTCTCGCTTTAGATTGTTTGGGGTGGGATAGCGAGGGGTTGTATTTGTTAGTTGGGGATTGTAACTCACTGAGTAATGCTAGATTACTCACACCTCACTCTTTGTTGTTTTCAGGTGACCAGTAGAGTTCGTAGAGGTCGCGGGAAGTTAGGCCGGCTGGTGTAGATTTTCATCTTTTTGCTTGCGACGTTTTCAGACTATAAGTATGTATCTTTTGCTCGCTTGGCATGCCACTACTTGTACGATATTTTGTGTGTTGTGAACCAGATATGATATAAAATAAATAAATCGATGTTTTATGTAAATGCCTTGTTGTATCTGATATTAGCTTTGTCCAAGCTAACACAACGTCAGATTAAGGTACGGGTTGAAAAGTCTTAGGCCTTGATCTGACGGGACGTGTTAGTGGACGGTCTGGCCTAGTCACGAATTGCACCCTTTGTGACCATGGCTGGATTGTTCCTAACCCGTCTTGTAGCACTTCTGAACCTTGGTAGAAAGTCGGTCCGTCGGTCATGTTCTTGTTTGATTGTTGGCTGATGGTTCGACCTATACCTAGAACGGTTCGGGGGTGTTACAGTCGCAGTACAAGATTGCCGTCGATCGACGACACTATCTTGATGTCGACCGATGTTACATGACCAAGATCGATTGATGCTGAACACTTGCCATCGATCAATGACCAATTCGCAGACAGCCGATTTCAAGCCCAAGTTAGAGACAAGACACAAAATTACAAGATTACCCCTGGATGAGTTTTTGACCTAGATTTTAGGGTTTTATATTTATACTTTAATGTATGACACTAGTGTGTGGTGTGCACAGAAGAGAAACAGTACCGGTGAGAGGTTCTAGGGTTTTTAGTATTCTATTAGGGGAGAAGATTCATAACTCTTTAGGGAGATTTTGTATTGGAACCCCAATATTTATCTATCCATCATATTAAGATTATTATTCTTACTTTGATTATGTCTGAGTAGTTATATACTAGATTTATGGTTGAATGATAGCAATCATGGATTAGCCCAAAGTAGGATTTCTAGTTAGGTTAATATCCATCAATTGAGTTGTGCTTAATGCTTGCATTCTAGAGTAGCTAGCTAGGATCTCGAAAGTAGGACATGGACGACTACGAGAGTAGGTTTTGTGCCAGAATAGACTCCATTGAACTAGGTTGTTAGGCGCATGTAGAGCTGGTCTAATTAGCTTGGTGAACATATAAAATCTCACTTACACTTCTTTTAATTTCACCGTTCCGATCGACACTAAGCATTCACCCGTCGATCGACGGTCTTTCCTTTTGCTCACATACGAGAGTTGAAGTTAAAAGGGTCAGAATAGTTTAATATTTGAGCTCTAGAATATTTACATATATGTGCTTCTTATTCCCTACAACTCATTAAGATTGAAACCCTAGATCTAACATATTTACATTTACATCTAGTTAGTTTATTAGCATATTTCCATATTGCATCTACACCTTCCAATAAGGAATCTTTCCTTAGACTGATTACTTGTTACCAATATATACAATCACTTAGTTTAACCTTTAGAAATAAGAAATCTATTGTATGCCATTGTTCCCTGTGGATTCGATCCCTAAGTACTACATCTGATATCTTTTGGCAAGAGTATTGTTCTGTGTGTTAGGACTAAGGGTTAATTTGACAGTTAATTGTTTAGGATATTTATACACTGCTAGAACAATAAACACACCCACGTCACGGAGCATATCTTTAATTTTAAATGAAGCTGCCACCACATTCAACAACATGGAAATCTTATCAAGAAGTCTCCAACACCAAAATGCTTTTTTGGCAGCTGCCACAGCAATTAAGTAAAGTTGATAAGCAAATGATTGAAGATAATATGCTGACGTGCTTTCCTTTGAGATTTATGACCTTAGCCCATTGAACTCACCCTTCATGTTACTTGCACCATCATAACCTTGACCTCTCATCTTTTTTAATGCTTAATCCATACTTAGCAAACAAAGAATCAATTGCAGATTTCAAAGATGATGAAGATCACTTACATAAGTAAGACTTATGAATCTCTCTTTGATTATCCCAACTTTGTCAACATAATGAAACACTACTGCCATTTGTTCTTTGTAAGAAACATCAGCAGACTCATCCCTCAACAAACCAAATACATCATGATCAGTTCATTTAGTAATGCTTTTGACTAGCTCTTCCGCAAAACAATGCAAAATATCTTTATGAATCTTTGGAGAAGTCATCTGATTGTTTCCAGAAGCATTTCTTAAACACCTTACTCACAACATCATTTTGTTCAGCAATGTATTTGAAGAGTTCAACAAAGTTACCATTATTAGCAAATTCTTCTTTCTCTTCATAACCATGAAAAGGTAACCCTTGTCACAACAAGAATCTTGAAGCATCAAAGGAAGCATTTAAATAAATGCGATACTCATTCTTCATGATATCATCTTGTTTATGCAAAGCATCCTTGATAAACTAACATTGTTTCATTAAGTTTTCACACTTCATTACTGCATTGTTGTGAAAATTGTTAACACCTCATACATGTTATGAAATGTTTTTGAACTTATTTGAGCTAAAGAAACCATTAATGGTCCATGCATAATTTTGTCCACCTTTACCAGCATTATCTCTGAACAAGTAACAACATAGAAAAAGCTACATATTTCTTCACACTATATTCTAACCAATTGCGATACTGATTAGACTAAGAAGGATTAAAACACCTCAGTTACACCTCCTAGTAGTGATTGTTGAATATATGACCACGAGGCTGACATGGATCCCTGATCAAATATTTTTGGATTACCCCATTTCCTTGATTTGCATTATATTTTTGATATTCTTTTGCTATCAACAAGATTTCATGGTTGATTATCCAAATCATCTTTTCTTTCAATTTATCAAAAACTTTTTCCTATCTGCCAATTAAAACAGAAACAACTAATCAATGGTTAAAAACAAGAAAAGTACAAATATAACTAAAATAAAAATCTAAATAGAGGCTCACCATTTACGATATGGTGATTAATAATCTGTTTTGGTTTTCTTAAAGAAGAAGAAGACAAATGAAGAAGTCCACGGTTTTTGATAACAAAATAAAGATGTTAGTCTTCTAACCTAAATCTATTATAGCTTTAAGTTTAGAATGATTATTTAAGTATATTAAGATGTGTGTTAGTTAATGGGCTTGTAATATATTTTTATAATTTAATAACAAGAGAGTTGGTTAGTTAATAGTTACAATTAATGGTGTGTCAAAAATGAAAATTAACGTGGTTCAATATTACAAACATGGCATATACATTAACTATCTTTGTGTGCTTTAGGGCATCTCCAACCCTACTCCATATTCTCTTCCAACACCATTTTGGAGTAAAATTTATTTCAACCACACTTCATTTCCAACTCCAAAATGGAGTAATGGCTAGGGTTACTCCATTTATTGAGTAATCTTAACCATTACTCCATTTTGGAGTTGAAGTTTTTTTATTTATGAATTGGTCCTTTAATTCTTTAATTTTTTTATTTCTTACTTATGTAATATTTTAAAATAATACAATAACATGACAAGTAATAGGATATTTCACAAAAATATTATTTAATAATTTTACATAAAAATGCATTAAATAATTTTATAACATAAATATAAATAATATAAAATAAAATAACATAAAAGGATAGATTTAATAATCCGGCAAATCGCTTCCGGATCCACTAAAATTGGTGAAGTATTGCCCAAACGGAGAAGATTGTGAAGGAGCTTGTTGATATTGTGATTATGCATTTCGCTTTGATAATATTTGTACTTGTTGAGCTTGAATATATGCACGGACATTTGGCTCTTGTATGTAACTCAAATCACAAAACAAAACTTTATTTACTTCTTTGAGTGCATGATTTTGTTTTTGAATCTCCATATGATGCATCCTTTCAGCACTTGTTTTTTTTAAATTGTTCCAAAAGTTGTCTATTTCCTTCTTCTAAAGTTTTATAACTGTTGATGTTTGATCATCAAGTATTTTTTTCGTTTTTGACCTTTTCACCCACTTGGACGTCGAGAGGAAGATTCACTGATAATCTCTTCGTTATCGTCTAAATTTAGAGAAACTTAAGACAAACCCGGAGATACTTGTGTTGGAGAGTTAATGACATGATCGTTACGAGAGGGGGCACCATCCATAAACTTTTCAAAGTTTTTAATCATATTCCAAACATGATCAAAGTTTCAAACACATTTTAAATTGTAGATCTTCACTTAACATTATTTTGGCTTGATTAAACTGCATACATTAAGAATAAAAATCAATAATTTGAAAAACTTTAATAAATTTATAAATTATATAGGACTACTTACAATATCATTCGAAGCACCACTAGTACGTCGATTTTCATATTGTCTAATGCATGCATGCATTTTTTTTGTTGCTTTCTCAATAGTTTGAATTTGAGATTGCAAAGATCTTTTTGTACGTTCACACCAAGTTGTCTTCTTTCCATTTTCGTAACCTCTCATCACACGAGACCAAAACACATCGAAGATTGGTACGCACTGTTAATTGGATCTTGAAAAATTTTCATATAAACTTCACATAAAATTTTATCTTCTTCTTGAGAATTCCAGAAGAACGAATAGACCATTTATTAGATAAGGAAGCTCATTTTTCATTACGAAATGCATTAATTGAGCATTTGTGAGAAAAATATTCCAATGATAATTCCTTAACCAAAATATGTATTGTCTTTTTTATAATTTCTTGTACTTTTTAATAAAAAAAAATTAATTTAAATAAAATATATTTTAAGGAATTTTTGTAAACAAAAGATTGTTTAGGATCTATTGGTAAATTTTTATAGGTATGAGGTATTATTAACAATTATAATTAAATAAAAATAAAAATATTTAAGAATTGGAGTTAAAAATGGAGTAATACATTGGAGTAAAACTCAACTCCATTTTGAGGTTACACCATTTTAGAGTAAAAAATGGAGTAATACATTGGAGATGCTCTTACCTGAATATTTTTTTCCATCCAAACTATTATCTGCATACTTTCTAAGAACACGATAATCAAATCATGTCTCAAAATTTACTTAGTCGGAATAATCTCCAATCCTACCCAAATATCTTAGATTGATTGTTCATTATGAATTTCTCTTAACTAAATATTCACTCATTGCAATTCATAGAGAAACCTGTCAGAATTTTTCCATCTCAAATCAAATCATCCCAATATTTTACCCCTTCTATAAGATCTTTGGAAGGAACTAAGGTCCCTTCTTTCATATCTGACCGAGTTATATATAATTGGTGACGCTGAAAACATCTCTTTATGCATCGTTTTCTGTGTTACAAGTATGTAAGAAAAAGGAAAATGAGACCAAGGCAAGAGATATCAAGCTGGTAGGATGTGGTCGGGTTCTAAGGGTCTGTTCCAAAGCATGATTTTACGATGTGGATTGCCATTTGCCAATTACAACAAACTACCAATTAGATCCAGATTAGCATCTTGGCGGATCCTGGTCCCTGCTATATGCCCCTTCTGCACAACATGAATTGAAACCGTAGACCACCTCCTACTGTCATGGGAGTACAGCCTTGATTACTGGTCTCATATATTCATAAGATGCAACCCACCTTCTTAGACGTTTGCAGTCTGGCCACAACTTCTTTCCTGGTTACAAGCACACCACCGTCAAAGAAGCAATCACTCCTTAGGAAGTTGGCTGCTCAAACGCTTGTCTTTCACCTATGGAAACAAAGAAACAATCTGACCCCATAACCAAATTTCTTTGCCGCCTTCTGCTGTTTTCCCGAGGTGTTGATAGAGAGCTGAGAAACATTATATCTCTAAGAAACAGAACAAGCATTTCAAATCACTTATGGCTTGCGATGACTGCAAATTTAGTTCGTTAGGTTGACTGTGTTGAATCATCTTGTTTTTTTTTTTTTACTTTCTTTTTGCCAAGATGGCTCAAACTTTAAGATATTATCCTTATAATTTTTTTTTCATTTAACATGATATTCACAGTTATGAAAAAAAAATTACCACCTACTTTCTGTTGACGCATGTTTATCCCGGTCTCCTAGGTGAGACTCTTAACTTATAATTTCATTTTTTTTATTTCTCTTATGTCTCTTAAATAAGAAACAATTCTTATTTTTTTTATTTAAAAGTTAAAAAACATCTTTTTAAAAAGTTAAAAACCCTATAAGAGACCTGAAATAAAATAAACATGGCCTTTCACAAACTTATCCCAAAATGTACAAAGATGCTGGCATCAAGGGTTGGACTAATAACAATGTGCTCAGCTTTCACCAACCATCCCAAAACCTCCCCGTCTTATGATGGTGTTCTATTAAACCACGTGTTAATCACCCAACTACCAAAATTCATTCTTAAATAAATTGAATCTGTTGGGTTAATTTGTTTGACCAACCCAGAATCTCATAAACTCCCGAAAGCATTTCAAGTTTCGAATCTTTTTCCGACAATGGAAGGACTAGTTCCGGTTCAAAGTGTAGGGCAGAGACTTCCAGCTAGAGTGGTCTCACCTTCTCTGTATCAGCGTATCGGTTCTGTCTCCATCAGACGTCTTGCCATGGACAAGAGGATCAATTCTAGAGATCCGTCGCTTTTCGCGATCCGTGCTCAACAGGTGGCCTCGCCTACTTTTGTTCCCTCTATGCTTCTTTGATTCTAACAAAGCTCGCATCTTTCTATTGATTCTGTCTGATCTGTATCATTTTCTCATGCTCGATCTTGTGATTGTCTCGACTAATTATTCCATCTATTTCTGAAAGCATTTGCCTTTTTCTTTTTCCCATTTTGGTAGTCGGATTTGAAGGAGAGCTTAGGTGTTGCTTCTTCTTCTTCTTCAGTAGAAAATGATCTTAGAATCAAGGAATGGGAGTAGAATGTATCAGAATGAAGTAGCTATTAGCCAAGGTATTCGGATTAGGAGAAAACCACCAAGCAAGGCTCCTTTGGGATATTCTGGACCATTTGACTTGAGATTGCATGATGCTGTTTCTCCCAGTAACATCTTGGAGGAGATTACATGGTACAAAGACCAAGAAGTTTCCGGGTAAGAGTTTTTTTTCTCTCTTTACAAACTTATTTTCTTTGCATCAAGGCTCTGTGAGTTGTTAATTGTGATTGTCCTTTTCAGATGAAGGAACTGAACCCACTTGAGGCGTTAAAGAAAGCTGTAGAGAATGCTCCTCCTATTAGAGATTCCTCGGTGCGCTTAGGATGGCTCATCAAAGAACTGGCTTCCCTGGTTTTGATTGCTGAGGTTAAGAAGGCTTCTCCAGTAGGGGAATCTTGAAAGATAATTTTGACCGGTATTGTGATCGCTTGTCTTCGGTAATGATCAAGATCGAATGTAGTTATTGAACTCTGATTAAGCTAGTAAAAGTTGAAGAAGAATTGTAGTCTTTGTCATTTGCAGTTTGGCCTGGGAAATTGACCAACATTTTTTTAGAATGATTTGTATGTGATTCGCTTTATGTAGAACCTGAAAAGGTTTAGATGATTCATCTGGCTGTGTTGCTGACAGGTCGAGATAGCTCAAGCTTATGAAAGAGGCGTGCAGCATGTCTCCAGTGTTTTGACAGACGCAGAAGTATTTCAAGGTTTCACTTGTTGTTTATTCAGTTGCAGATATCCCGTATACACATTTGCAACGTGTTTTTTCTTAAAACATTTGATTTGGTTCGATAGGGAGGCTTTGAAAACTTGGAAGCAATAAGAAGCGCTGGCGTGAAGGTATTCTCTTAGCGAAATCTTTTTTTTTTGTGTGCTTCATGGTGAAGACCTTTTTTGGTAAGCTGTGCTTTTTCAATTATTACAGTGTCCCCTACTATGCAAAAGAGTTTGTTGTAGAGTGCATTGCAGTAGCTACTATGCTCGGACTAAAGGCGCTGATAGGCAGTATTGCTATTTCGCTGCTATAATGAGCTGACCTGGAAATAACCTAGCTTGCTGTCAGTGATGCTGCAGAGAGCTCGTTTGGCTGCCACCATTCTCTGACGCTACAATGTCTCTTTCGCCTCACTATAGCATCTAAAGGGATTTTTTGTCTGTCATTCTTTACAACAAGCCTCGGCTCAATTACAAGGATAGCACGTATGACGATGCGTAAAACACAGAGGACTCGTGTGCTTAAGGACCATAGACGGAGTCGAGCTCGATCCCTGCGCTTCTAAATCATAAACGAAAACACGACCCAGCTCCTATCGTGGCACATTGAAGAGAGACTTCCCTGGTAGCACCTCGCAGAAGCTAGTCTGAAATCTCTCTTGTTGTGGAAGTTTAGTTGAGATTGAGTGAGTCTGACAAATAAAGAGTTTTGTGTCTGTTCAGAAACATTTAAAGTGACATTAGTAAACAAAGAAGCTCTTGAAGGAGACATCGGTAGACCAAATCAGGGAGTAAAAGACATGATTGTCAGTAGTTCTAGTTTTCCATTTGTGTCTTTCACATCTTCCTTAGTCTCTCCGTGATGATTCTGTTTATGTGGTTTAGGTGGTTGAGAATCCGGTCTGTTTACACCTGATGACATGCCGTATGTACAAGCTGCTGGAGTTAAGCGGTAAAGGCTTTGACTAACCATCGCTATCAAAAGGCTGTTTGGTTGTACATTGCAAGTTTAATTGTAGATGAATGATGTTTAGCTAGCAGGTTTGGTTGTGAGTCATGTGAAGCAAAGCGACCCTGAGAAAGGACATAGGAAACTAGACTGCTTGGAGGAACAGTCTCTCATAATTGTCTGCTTAAACTATGTACATCTGTATTCTGTTTATGTGAGTAATTGGAAGAAAGACTATGACAGCTTTGTTTGTTTCTCTCTTTGTATCAGAGTTTGGTCATAAAACGATGATAATTGAATAACTTTTTGATTAAGGAAAACACCATAGAAATGATCGACGAACTGAAAATCAAAAGAGTATATGCAAATATTAGTCGTAAAGCATATCTCTATAAGAACAGCAAATCACAACATACAAAGAAACGACGTGTTATCTAAGACTATATATCATTCTTGGCACGCAGACCGAGTCACCAAACACACCACTCCAACAGATGTCCAGAAGTGGCGTTTGACTTCGTCAGACAAGCTCCAATCTTGTTGACGCAGTATGACTTCTTAGATATAGATAGTAACGTCCTTTGCAAGGCGAACATTTGATCACTTGTTTGCGCGCGAGTGGATTGTATACACCAAAACATTTTTTCTGCAAGAAACAGTAGTGAATATAAGACACTAACGAACGCAATAAGCCACCAGCAGCAATAATACTCTACTAAAAAAGAAATTAACATCTAAGAAAGCAGTGTTATTAATGATGCATTTCAGAGGAGCTTACATGGCCATCTTAAATACAGGATGTTCATCAGATATGCTGGTACACCCTTTTTCTCGTTTTATAAGCTTTGTTGACGAGGTCATTGACACTCCGTTCTCCAAGATTTGCACAGTGGGCGACCCTTGTCCGTCCTCCCACACACCAATCCAAAAGTCAAGCAGGATGATTTGAAAAGCTAAAACACAGTAGCAGGTACAACCCTACTTTAAAAGTTTTTATTTCTGCTAACGTAACTACTTAGTTCAAACAAACTGGACAAGTTCAAACAATTCTCAGCGATCAAAGGTTTAGTGCATGATTCAAAAAATAGTGTTAGTAGAGAAGAATAAACAAGTTTTTAACCAACAACAAAAAGTCCTAATGTAGGACATACATTTTAATTCAAAAATAAAGCATGATTGGTTTTAAATCTTCAAATCAACTTATTCATGATTATACTTAAATGCAATAGTCAAAACATATATACGGCTTTAACATTTGACCAAATACAAAGTACCAAAATTACATTATATTTAAAATGAGTATTTGAGTGTATTATGCTTGTGTAATAGATACTCATTTTCAGGCATTCATGTAGAATCTTGTAGTATAATTGGATACTTAATAGAGATTGTATTTGCAGTCATATGTTTCTTTATGATTTTTAGGATTGGGTTCAGTTTAGTTTGCGCTAAAATCCAAAACTCTGAAATATTTATATCAGATTGTCATTTTTACGGATTCTTTATTGTGTTGATGTCTGTGTGGATTTTAAGTCAATTTCCAATTGTAAGTGAATTTAATTTTGTCTGGTAAGAAGTCAAACAGTAAAACATTTAATCAAATTTTATTAAACTAATGTTTCTGCAAGTGAAATATCATTTGAGTGTCGCATGCGGTGAGTATAGCTCTAAGTATATAAGTCATCTTTAATAAAAAATCTGTTTTTGTCAATAATTTGCTTGATACAAATAAGATGTGTGAATGTTTACCAAGTACCACTTAAATACATAAAAAAGAGATAAGACCAACGTGAAACAGTTTGTCTGTCCAAAAATAGCACAAAGAGAAAATGACTGAAAATTAGACTTATTAATGATGTAAATATATATATACATTTGGGTTAACTAATCTAAACTTATGGTTTAGAGCTATAGGGGTGGGGTTTGGAGTTCGAGATTTAAAATTACAAAAAATTTAAAATATTAAAATTTTCTAAATTAAAAAAGTCTATTTTGGTCATATGTTCTTTCAAGTCTATTTGTGACAAAAACTCAAAGGCTATCTTGAGAGATTTGCCCAACTATATAAATTAAGATATATATGCTTATTTCAATAAAAATTTCTATTTTCGTGCCCAAACACAAAACTATGTTGCTTTCTAAATTTTTATTTTGTTGGCTATTCACCTATAAGTTCACTAATTCAGCATGAATACCCATATGGTAATATGTTCATTTTACTACTCAAACATGCTCATATTGCATCTATGAAAATTTCATTTATTTGCACTATCGCACCAACCATTAACCACAAAACCCAAATTAATGGCTACTATAAAACTGTTTATACATCTCTTATGCTCATTTATCACACGACACATTAATCATTGATCTTGAATATCCTCTCTCACAATCATCCTAAAACTCAAAATATGGATTTCATAAATTACCATTTCATTAAAGTTACTCATTTGATGATCCTTGTCCATAATGAGTGGGGTATCTTTCATTAAAATTTTGTCGGCATGCTTGGAAAATCTTCTAAACACTAACTCTGCACTAGTATCTATGTATGTATTTAAAATTTTCAGACATGTCAGTCTAGTAAGAGCTCTTCAGATGTCTACTCCATAGATAAAACTTCTAGAGAAGTCTGCTCGCTATCGAAAACTGCTCACCGAAAAGCCCTTCTAGAAAGAGTTTGTTCCTACCGTCTGCAGATTAGAGAGTCTCTCTGTCCACTGCATATGTTAATTTTTCATAGAAGTTTCTAAAGAAGTTGCTACTTCTTCTGTAACACATCAAGTGAGCTTCTCAGAAGTATACGTCTTATAATTTTTTAACATGTATATGGCTAGGTTCTCTATGTTAGTCTCTAATGTCCTTGTAACTAATTTTTGATGTTACATGTTGTCATGTGTGTGTGTGTTGAGCTTATGTGATTAAAAAGTTGGATACGTTGAATTTGTCATAGTTGAACTTGTGCACGTGTCAGTTTTGTTATAAATCTGTGTGTGTATAACGTATAACTTGTATCATCCGAATATACATATATTGATATGGAGACATACACAAGAACACAAACTTTAAGTTGCACAAACAGAATCGTAATAAATGATTTCAATGAATAAAATATAATTTGGTTACATGAAATCTTTGAAAGAAAGAACGAAACTTAGACAAGGAATTTCTTTATCGATATGATGACAAAGTGCATATATAGTTTACAATATTATATTGACGATCATAAAAAGTCTATTATCTATATGCTTTTTCATAGTACATCGATCAACTAAAAGTGACGCATGATTGGAAGGACTCATGTACTATCTACATCTATGTTTTCATACTCTGTGCAGACTTCATGATGATATATTTCTGAGTTCATCGCGCGTGAATTTTCTAGAACAATATTAGTTTCCTCTTAGTTTAGCAGAATTCTTAGTTAGTCTACTTGCGAAGTTGCTACTCGATATCTTTTTTCAAATTTGAAAATATGCATATCCAAATAGTTAAAATTGCGTCAAACTGAGAAAAACTTGAAAATATCTAAATTAAATTAAAAATAAAATACACACAATAGTTTGAATATATATATAATACACACAAAAAGAACAAATATGTTTTTTTTATGTTAGAACTTGAATATTTAACTCAAAATATATTACTAAACATATAGTAATCGTTATGAGTGGAATATATATTTTGTATTTAGCTAAACAAAACAAAAATAAAAATAAACATCAAAGTTTAAAGATCTATATCATACTTTTTGATAGAATACTGAAGTTTTATTTGCAGTCTGCGGCATATTTCTCTTACTTTGGGAGAGAAATATGAAGTTTGTTATTGGCAAATTCTGCTAGTACATTACATGTTTAGCAATTAATTAAGTCTGTCTAATGAATTCGAAGTCTATATATATTAATCCTCATGTTTGAAAAATCTGTATATGCTACTACGTTTAAACTGATTTTAAAACAGAGAAGACCAAAAATAAATCTTTAATTTAAAATAATAAGAAAACAATCCATAGAATATACAGTTTTATAAAATGCTTAAGCACTACATATAAATTATAGCCTTACCTTATGACGGAGATACGAAAACATGAAATTAAAAAACCTGCAAAAACAACGATAAAGATTGTGAGAAGGACATGAGGACAAAAATATAAGCAATTGACATGAAGTTTGTGTGTCTGCACAGTTCATGAAATTGGAGAGAGATTAATGATTTTAGAGAGAGAAACATTAAAATCGTTGTTGGAGTCATTTGAGAGAAAGAGAGACTGCGGTAAATTTCTATATATGAGAAGACAATTTGTTAGTTAAATATTTTCGGGTGTGTAGAAAATTTTTGAAGAAAAAACTCTATTTTTTATAAGTAAATAAATCATTTGAATATTAATTTATGAGAGTATTAAAATTAAGAGAGAAGGGTAATAGAAATATATTATAGAATTGTATTTTTGTGATATGGGTTACTTTGCGTAATTTAAGTTTTTTTAATGGATATTGTTCCTAATTGCAATAAGAATTTGTTTTCATTTTTAGCCTCAAATTAAAATAATATTAGTGTCAGGTTTTTGAAAATAGCATCGTATACTAATAAAAAGAGGTTTGAGGCTGCGCATAGAGCGTCCAACATCAGCATAAACTCTTTCTTCGAGAAAATGACAGGCGTGCCATTAAAAAACAGATAATGTAATGTACAAATAAATAAATAAAGCTAAGTAAATACATCAGAAATAAGAAAATATTGCATAAACAGTATATAATAAATATTATCCATTTAAGTGACGACTATATTCAGAAATATATAATATTACGCTAAAACAT
>CAJHQP010010680.1:0-17785 GCA_905132765.1 Moricandia arvensis
TGGGGGCAGTCTAATGGGACATTTTGGGATTTCCAAGACCCTTAAAGTTTTGCAGGATCACTTCTATTGGCCATACATGACGAGAGATGTGGAGAGAATATGTGGAAGGTGTGCAACTTGCAAGCATGCTAAGTCCCAAGTCAAATCCCAGGGTTTGTACACTCCTTTACCAATTCCACACAATCCTTGGAATGACATATCCATGGATTTCATTGTTGGATTGCCTAGTACTAGAACCAGAAAGGACTCCATATTTGTAGTTGTTGATAGGTTGTCTAAGATGGCACATTTCATAGCATGTCATAAGACTGATGATGCATTGCATATTGCTAACTTGTTCTTTAAAGAGGTTGTTCGTTTACATGGCATGCCTAGGACTATAGTTTCTGCTAGGGATACTAAGTTTCTTAGTTACTTTGGAAGACTCTTTGGTCTAAGCTAGGCACTAAGTTGTTGTTTTCTACTACATGTCATCCACAAACTGATGGACAAACTGAGATAGTTAATAGGACTCTAGGAACACTTCTGCGTGCATTCATCAGAAAGAACTTGAAAACTTGGGAAGACTACTTACCACATTGTGAATTTGCATACAATCATGCCATGCATTCTGCCTCTAAGTACTCTCCTTTTGAAATCGTTTATGGGTTCATTCCCACCTCTCCTTTGGATCTAATGCCTTTACCTGAGTGTGAAAGGGTTAGTTTGGACGGTAAGAAGAAAGCTGAGATGGTCCAAAAAATCCATGAGAAGGCTAGACAAAACATTGAACAAAAAACTAAGTTCTATGAGAAGCAAGCCAACAAGGGAGGGCGTGTGAAGCTATTTGAACTCGGTGACCAAGATTGGCTTCACTTGAGGAAGGATACGTTTCCCAACGAGAGGATGTCCAAGCTAATTCCAAGGGTTGATGAACCCTTCGAGATCATCCACAAGATCAATGACAATGCCTATAAACTTGATCTCCAAGGTAAGTATGATGTATCAAATAGCTTCAATGTTACTGACTTGGTCCCTTTTGTTGTTGATGAACCAGATTTGAGGACAAATCCTTTTCAAGAGAGATGGGATGATGTGATCATGGACCAGATTACTAAAGAGAGCAAAGAGGGCTTAGACGAGCCACATGATGCCACAATGCACCAGCAGCCTGGTGATGATGCTTTGACCATTCCAGAAGGTCCCATGACCCGTTCCAGAGCCAAGAAACTTAAGGAGACTGTTGAAGGATTACTCACTTCACATCCACAACAAGAAGAAAGTCTTGGACAAGGTTTGATCCGAGATATCTTGATCACCATTCAAGCTATCTCTACATCAAGCTGAGTTAGTGTTTAGGCAAGACATTTGGTGTGTGCTCTTTTCCTTGCTTTTGGTATTGTCCCACGAGGTTTTCCGTAGGAAGGTTTTTAACGTGGCCACGACTTGTCTTACAAAGCACCTAGGCCGTATCTCGGCCCAAGACTACCAGAAGTTCATTTATATTTAGCTTATGTTATATTTTAAACTATAGTTTTCCATTTTTTGTTTTCGAAACCCTAGAGAGTTTGTTATCTGGTTTCTTTTATTTAAGGGTATCCACAAATCCTATTGTACTCAAGCAATCGAATATTATCAACTCTTATTTCTCTCTTGACGGCTCTCTCTCTCTCTAGAATTTTGTCGAGTGTTTTTCTGGTGTGTCATATCCAGAGCCTTAAGGGTGTTTAACTTGGAGGGTCATATCCGAGCTAATCATCTAGGAGTATCAAGAGATCTATCATCCCTCTTGCGTCACCAATCAATCCACAAACCTTGAAGAGCTTGAGTCCCTGATTCGTTCTTGCAAGGATGTATCCTCCCAGCAACCAAAGAAGCATCCTAGGGTCGTGTCACATTAGCTTTAGGATTTAGATTTCATAAACCCACTAGGGGTTGGTTTTATCTTTTCATAAACCCACTAAGGGTTGGTTTTATCTTTTCATAAACCCACTAGGGGTTGGATTTATCTATAGAGTCGGTTAGGGTTTTTGTAGTTTCCTGATAAGGCCTGATATTTACCACTATTGTGCCATGATATAAGCTCTATTTAGGTTCTATTATATGTGTTTAGAGTATGTCTTAGAGTATTTCGGGTGAAAACCCATTAGCTTTAGGATTTAGATTTCATAAACCCACTAGGGGTTGGTTTTATCTTTTCATAAACCCACTAAGGGTTGGTTTTATCTTTTCATAAACCCACTAGGGGTTGGATTTATCTATAGAGTCGGTTAGGGTTTTTGTAGTTTCCTGATAAGGCCTGATATTTACCACTATTGTGCCATGATATAAGCTCTATTTAGGTTCTATTATATGTGTTTAGAGTATGTCTTAGAGTATTTCGGGTGAAAACCCATTAGCTTTAGGATTTAGATTTCATAAACCCACTAGGGGTTGGTTTTATCTTTTCATAAACCCACTAAGGGTTGGTTTTATCTTTTCATAAACCCACTAGGGGTTGGATTTATCTATAGAGTCGGTTAGGGTTTTTGTAGTTTCCTGATAAGGCCTGATATTTACCACTATTGTGCCATGATATAAGCTCTATTTAGGTTCTATTATATGTGTTTAGAGTATGTCTTAGAGTATTTCGGGTGAAAACCCATTAGCTTTAGGATTTAGATTTCATAAACCCACTAGGGGTTGGTTTTATCTTTTCATAAACCCACTAAGGGTTGGTTTTATCTTTTCATAAACCCACTAGGGGTTGGATTTATCTATAGAGTCGGTTAGGGTTTTTTGTAGTTTCCTGATAAGGCCTGATATTTACCACTATTGTGCCATGATATAAGCTCTATTTAGGTTTCTATTATATGTGTTTAGAGTATGTCTTAGAGTATTTCGGGTGAAAACCCATTAGCTTTTAGGATTTAGATTTCATAAACCCACTAGGGGTTGGTTTTATCTTTTCATAAACCCACTAAGGGTTGGTTTTATCTTTTCATAAACCCACTAGGGGTTGGATTTATCTATAGAGTCGGTTAGGGTTTTTGTAGTTTCCTGATAAGGCCTGATATTTACCACTATTGTGCCATGATATAAGCTCTATTTAGGTTCTATTATATGTGTTTAGAGTATGTCTTAGAGTATTTCGGGTGAAAACCCATTAGCTTTAGGATTTAGATTTCATAAACCCACTAGGGGTTGGTTTTATCTTTTCATAAACCCACTAAGGGTTTGGTTTTATCTTTTCATAAACCCACTAGGGGTTGGATTTATCTATAGAGTCGGTTAGGGTTTTTGTAGTTTCCTCATAAGGCCTGATATTTACCACTATTGTGCCATGATATAAGCTCTATTTAGGTTCTATTATATGTGTTTAGAGTATGTCTTAGAGTATTTCGGGTGAAAACCCATTAGCTTTAGGATTTAGATTTCATAAACCCACTAGGGGTTGGTTTTATCTTTTCATAAACCCACTAAGGGTTGGTTTTATCTTTTCATAAACCCACTAGGGGTTGGATTTATCTATAGAGTCGGTTAGGGTTTTTGTATTTTCCTGATAAGGCCTGATATTTACCACTATTGTGCCATGATATAAGCTCTATTTAGGTTCTATTATATGTGTTTAGAGTATGTCTTAGAGTATTTCGGGTGAAAACCCATTAGCTTTAGGATTTAGATTTCATAAACCCACTAGGGGTTGGTTTTATCTTTTCATAAACCCACTAAGGGTTTGGTTTTATCTTTTCATAAACCCACTAGGGGTTGGATTTATCTATAGAGTCGGTTAGGGTTTTTGTAGTTTCCTGATAAGGCCTGATATTTACCACTATTGTGCCATGATATAAGCTCTATTTAGGTTCTATTATATGTGTTTAGAGTATGTCTTAGAGTATTTCGGGTGAAAACCCATTAGCTTTAGGATTTAGATTTCATAAACCCACTAGGGGTTGGTTTTATCTTTTCATAAACCCACTAAGGGTTGGTTTTATCTTTTCATAAACCCACTAGGGGTTGGATTTATCTATAGAGTCGGTTAGGGTTTTTGTAGTTTCCTGATAAGGCCTGATATTTACCACTATTGTGCCATGATATAAGCTCTATTTAGGTTCTATTATATGTGTTTAGAGTATGTCTTAGAGTATTTCGGGTGAAAACCCATTAGCTTTAGGATTTAGATTTCATAAACCCACTAGGGGTTGGTTTTATCTTTTCATAAACCCACTAAGGGTTGGTTTTATCTTTTCATAAACCCACTAGGGGTTGGATTTATCTATAGAGTCGGTTAGGGTTTTTGTAGTTTCCTGATAAGGCCTGATATTTACCACTATTGTGCCATGATATAAGCTCTATTTAGGTTCTATTATATGTGTTTAGAGTATGTCTTAGAGTATTTCGGGTGAAAACCCATTAGCTTTAGGATTTAGATTTCATAAACCCACTAGGGGTTGGTTTTATCTTTTCATAAACCCACTAAGGGTTGGTTTTATCTTTTCATAAACCCACTAGGGGTTGGATTTATCTATAGAGTCGGTTAGGGTTTTTGTAGTTTCCTGATAAGGCCTGATATTTACCACTATTGTGCCATGATATAAGCTCTATTTAGGTTCTATTATATGTGTTTAGAGTATGTCTTAGAGTATTTCGGGTGAAAACCCATTAGCTTTAGGATTTAGATTTCATAAACCCACTAGGGGTTGGTTTTATCTTTTCATAAACCCACTAAGGGTTGGTTTTATCTTTTCATAAACCCACTAGGGGTTGGATTTATCTATAGAGTCGGTTAGGGTTTTTTGTAGTTTCCTGATAAGGCCTGATATTTACCACTATTGTGCCATGATATAAGCTCTATTTAGGTTTCTATTATATGTGTTTAGAGTATGTCTTAGAGTATTTCGGGTGAAAACCCATTAGCTTTAGGATTTAGATTTCATAAACCCACTAGGGGTTGGTTTTATCTTTTCATAAACCCACTAAGGGTTGGTTTTATCTTTTCATAAACCCACTAGGGGTTGGATTTATCTATAGAGTCGGTTAGGGTTTTTGTAGTTTCCTGATAAGGCCTGATATTTACCACTATTGTGCCATGATATAAGCTCTATTTAGGTTCTATTATATGTGTTTAGAGTATGTCTTAGAGTATTTCGGGTGAAAACCCATTAGCTTTAGGATTTAGATTTCATAAACCCACTAGGGGTTGGGTTTTATCTTTTCATAAACCCACTAAGGGTTTGGTTTTATCTTTTCATAAACCCACTAGGGGTTGGATTTATCTATAGAGTCGGTTAGGGTTTTTGTAGTTTCCTCATAAGGCCTGATATTTACCACTATTGTGCCATGATATAAGCTCTATTTAGGTTCTATTATATGTGTTTAGAGTATGTCTTAGAGTATTTCGGGTGATAAACCCATTTGTTTTAGGATTTAGATTTCATAAACTCACTAGGGGTTGGTTTTATCTTTTCATAAACCCACTAAGGGTTGGTTTTATCTTTTCATAAACCCACTAGGGGTTGGATTTATCTATAGAGTCGGTTAGGGTTTTTGTATTTTCCTGATAAGGCCTGATATTTACCACTATTGTGCCATGATATAAGCTCTATTTAGGTTCTATTATATGTGTTTAGAGTATGTCTTAGAGTATTTCGGGTGAAAACCCATTAGCTTTAGGATTTAGATTTCATAAACCCACTAGGGGTTGGTTTTATCTTTTCATAAACCCACTAAGGGTTGGTTTTATCTTTTCATAAACCCACTAGGGGTTGGATTTATCTATAGAGTCGGTTAGGGTTTTTGTAGTTTCCTGATAAGGCCTGATATTTACCACTATTGTGCCATGATATAAGCTCTATTTAGGTTCTATTATATGTGTTTAGAGTATGTCTTAGAGTATTTCGGGTGAAAACCCATTAGCTTTAGGATTTAGATTTCATAAACCCACTAGGGGTTGGTTTTATCTTTTCATAAACCCACTAAGGGTTGGTTTTATCTTTTCATAAACCCACTAGGGGTTGGATTTATCTATAGAGTCGGTTAGGGTTTTTGTAGTTTCCTGATAAGGCCTGATATTTACCACTATTGTGCCATGATATAAGCTCTATTTAGGTTCTATTATATGTGTTTAGAGTATGTCTTAGAGTATTTCGGGTGAAAACCCATTAGCTTTAGGATTTAGATTTCATAAACCCACTAGGGGTTGGTTTTATCTTTTCATAAACCCACTAAAGGGTTGGTTTTATCTTTTCATAAACCCACTAGGGGTTGGATTTATCTATAGAGTCGGTTAGGGTTTTTGTAGTTTCCTGATAAGGCCTGATATTTACCACTATTGTGCCATGATATAAGCTCTATTTAGGTTTTATTATATGTGTTTAGAGTATGTCTTAGAGTATTTCGGGTGAAAACCCATTAGCTTTAGGATTTAGATTTCATAAACCCACTAGGGGTTGGTTTTATCTTTTCATAAACCCACTAAGGGTTGGTTTTATCTTTTCATAAACCCACTAGGGGTTGGATTTATCTATAGAGTCGGTTAGGGTTTTTGTAGTTTTCCTGATAAGGCCTGATATTTACCACTATTGTGCCATGATATAAGCTCTATTTAGGTTCTATTATATGTGTTTAGAGTATGTCTTAGAGTATTTCGGGTGAAAACCCATTAGCTTTAGGATTTAGATTTCATAAACCCACTAGGGGTTGGTTTTATCTTTTCATAAACCCACTAAGGGTTGGTTTTATCTTTTCATAAACCCACTAGGGGTTGGATTTATCTATAGAGTCGGTTAGGGTTTTTGTAGTTTCCTGATAAGGCCTGATATTTACCACTATTGTGCCATGATATAAGCTCTATTTAGGTTCTATTATATGTGTTTAGAGTATGTCTTAGAGTATTTCGGGTGAAAACCCATTAGCTTTAGGATTTAGATTTCATAAACCCACTAGGGGTTGGTTTTATCTTTTCATAAACCCACTAAGGGTTGGTTTTATCTTTTCATAAACCCACTAGGGGTTGGATTTATCTATAGAGTCGGTTAGGGTTTTTGTAGTTTCCTGATAAGGCCTGATATTTACCACTATTGTGCCATGATATAAGCTCTATTTAGGTTCTATTATATGTGTTTAGAGTATGTCTTAGAGTATTTCGGGTGAAAACCCATTAGCTTTAGGATTTAGATTTCATAAACCCACTAGGGGTTGGTTTTATCTTTTCATAAACCCACTAAGGGTTGGTTTTATCTTTTCATAAACCCACTAGGGGTTGGATTTATCTATAGAGTCGGTTAGGGTTTTTGTAGTTTCCTGATAAGGCCTGATATTTACCACTATTGTGCCATGATATAAGCTCTATTTAGGTTCTATTATATGTGTTTAGAGTATGTCTTAGAGTATTTCGGGTGAAAACCCATTAGCTTTAGGATTTAGATTTCATAAACCCACTAGGGGTTGGTTTTATCTTTTCATAAACCCACTAAGGGTTGGTTTTATCTTTTCATAAACCCACTAGGGGTTGGATTTATCTATAGAGTCGGTTAGGGTTTTTTGTAGTTTCCTGATAAGGCCTGATATTTACCACTATTGTGCCATGATATAAGCTCTATTTAGGTTTCTATTATATGTGTTTAGAGTATGTCTTAGAGTATTTCGGGTGAAAACCCATTAGCTTTAGGATTTAGATTTCATAAACCCACTAGGGGTTGGTTTTATCTTTTCATAAACCCACTAAGGGTTGGTTTTATCTTTTCATAAACCCACTAGGGGTTGGATTTATCTATAGAGTCGGTTAGGGTTTTTGTAGTTTCCTGATAAGGCCTGATATTTACCACTATTGTGCCATGATATAAGCTCTATTTAGGTTCTATTATATGTGTTTAGAGTATGTCTTAGAGTATTTCGGGTGAAAACCCATTAGCTTTAGGATTTAGATTTCATAAACCCACTAGGGGTTGGTTTTATCTTTTCATAAACCCACTAAGGGTTGGTTTTATCTTTTCATAAACCCACTAGGGGTTGGATTTATCTATAGAGTCGGTTAGGGTTTTTGTAGTTTCCTGATAAGGCCTGATATTTACCACTATTGTGCCATGATATAAGCTCTATTTAGGTTCTATTATATGTGTTTAGAGTATGTCTTAGAGTATTTCGGGTGAAAACCCATTAGCTTTAGGATTTAGATTTCATAAACCCACTAGGGGTTGGTTTTATCTTTTCATAAACCCACTAAGGTTGGTTTTATCTTTTCATAAACCCACTAGGGGTTGGATTTATCTATAGAGTCGGTTAGGGTTTTTGTAGTTTCCTGATAAGGCCTGATATTTACCACTATTGTGCCATGATATAAGCTCTATTTAGGTTCTATTATATGTGTTTAGAGTATGTCTTAGAGTATTTCGGGTGAAAACCCATTAGCTTTAGGATTTAGATTTCATAAACCCACTAGGGGTTGGTTTTATCTTTTCATAAACCCACTAAGGGTTGGTTTTATCTTTTCATAAACCCACTAGGGGTTGGATTTATCTATAGAGTCGGTTAGGGTTTTTGTAGTTTCCTGATAAGGCCTGATATTTACCACTATTGTGCCATGATATAAGCTCTATTTAGGTTCTATTATATGTGTTTAGAGTATGTCTTAGAGTATTTCGGGTGAAAACCCATTAGCTTTAGGATTTAGATTTCATAAACCCACTAGGGGTTGGTTTTATCTTTTCATAAACCCACTAAGGGTTGGTTTTATCTTTTCATAAACCCACTAGGGGTTGGATTTATCTATAGAGTCGGTTAGGGTTTTTGTAGTTTCCTGATAAGGCCTGATATTTACCACTATTGTGCCATGATATAAGCTCTATTTAGGTTCTATTATATGTGTTTAGAGTATGTCTTAGAGTATTTCGGGTGAAAACCCATTAGCTTTAGGATTTAGATTTCATAAACCCACTAGGGGTTGGTTTTATCTTTTCATAAACCCACTAAGGGTTGGTTTTATCTTTTCATAAACCCACTAGGGGTTGGATTTATCTATAGAGTCGGTTAGGGTTTTTGTAGTTTCCTGATAAGGCCTGATATTTACCACTATTGTGCCATGATATAAGCTCTATTTAGGTTCTATTATATGTGTTTAGAGTATGTCTTAGAGTATTTCGGGTGAAAACCCATTAGCTTTAGGATTTAGATTTCATAAACCCACTAGTGGTTTGGTTTTATCTTTTCATAAACCCAATAGGGGTTGGATTTATCTATAGAGTCAGTTAGGTTTTTTGTATTTTCCTGATAAGGCCTGATATTTACCACTATTGTGCCATGATATAAGCTCTATTTAGTTTCTAATATATGTGTTTAGAGTATATCTTAGAGTATTTCGGGTGAAAACCCATTAGCTTTAGGATTTAGATTTCATAAACCCACTAGGGGTTGGTTTTATCTTTTCATAAACCCACTAAGGGTTGGTTTTATCTTTTCATAAACCCACTAGGGGTTGGATTTATCTATAGAGTCGGTTAGGGTTTTTGTAGTTTCCTGATAAGGCCTGATATTTACCACTATTGTGCCATGATATAAGCTCTATTTAGGTTCTATTATATGTGTTTAGAGTATGTCTTAGAGTATTTCGGGTGAAAACCCATTAGCTTTAGGATTTAGATTTCATAAACCCACTAGGGGTTGGTTTTATCTTTTCATAAACCCACTAAGGGTTGGTTTTATCTTTTCATAAACCCACTAGGGGTTGGATTTATCTATAGAGTCGGTTAGGGTTTTTGTAGTTTCCTGATAAGGCCTGATATTTACCACTATTGTGCCATGATATAAGCTCTATTTAGGTTCTATTATATGTGTTTAGAGTATGTCTTAGAGTATTTCGGGTGAAAACCCATTAGCTTTAGGATTTAGATTTCATAAACCCACTAGGGGTTGGTTTTATCTTTTCATAAACCCACTAAGGGTTGGTTTTATCTTTTCATAAACCCACTAGGGGTTGGATTTATCTATAGAGTCGGTTAGGGTTTTTGTAGTTTCCTGATAAGGCCTGATATTTACCACTATTGTGCCATGATATAAGCTCTATTTAGGTTCTATTATATGTGTTTAGAGTATGTCTTAGAGTATTTCGGGTGAAAACCCATTAGCTTTAGGATTTAGATTTCATAAACCCACTAGGGGTTGCTTTTATCTTTTCATAAACCCACTAAGGGTTGGTTTTATCTTTTCATAAACCCACTAGGGGTTGGATTTATCTATAGAGTCGGTTAGGGTTTTTGTAGTTTTCCTGATAAGGCCTGATATTTACCACTATTGTGCCATGATATAAGCTCTATTTAGGTTTCTATTATATGTGTTTAGAGTATGTCTTAGAGTATTTCGGGTGAAAACCCATTAGCTTTAGGATTTAGATTTCATAAACCCACTAGGGGTTGGTTTTATCTTTTCATAAACCCACTAAGGGTTGGTTTTATCTTTTCATAAACCCACTAGGGGTTGGATTTATCTATAGAGTCGGTTAGGTTTTTGTAGTTTCCTGATAAGGCCTGATATTTACCACTATTGTGCCATGATATAAGCTCTATTTAGGTTCTATTATATGTGTTTAGAGTATGTCTTAGAGTATTTCGGGTGAAAACCCATTAGCTTTAGGATTTAGATTTCATAAACCCACTAGGGGTTGGTTTTATCTTTTCTAAACCCCTAGGGTTGTTTTTCTTTTCATAAACCCACTAGGGGTTCGATTTATCTATAGAGTCGGTTAGGGTTTTTGTAGTTTCCTCATAAGGCCTGATATTTACCACTATTGTGCCATGATATAAGCTCTATTTAGGTTCTATTATATGTGTTTAGAGTATGTCTTAGAGTATTTCGGGTGAAAACCCATTAGCTTTAGGATTTAGATTTCATAAACCCACTAGGGGTTGGTTTTATCTTTTCATAAACCCACTAAGGGTTGGTTTTATCTTTTCATAAACCCACTAGGGGTTGGATTTATCTATAGAGTCGGTTAGGGTTTTTGTAGTTTCCTGATAAGGCCTGATATTTACCACTATTGTGCCATGATATAAGCTCTATTTAGGTTCTATTATATGTGTTAAGAGTATGTCTTAGAGTATTTCGGGTGATAAACCCATTTGCTTTTAGGATTTAGATTTCATAAACTCACTAGGGGTTGGTTTTATCTTTTCATAAACCCACTAAGGGTTGGTTTTATCTTTTCATAAACCCACTAGGGGTTGGATTTATCTATAGAGTCGGTTAGGGTTTTTGTAGTTTTCCTGATAAGGCCTGATATTTACCACTATTGTGCCATGATATAAGCTCTATTTAGGTTCTATTATATGTGTTTAGAGTATGTCTTAGAGTATTTCGGGTGAAAACCCATTAGCTTTAGGATTTAGATTTCATAAACCCACTAGGGTTGGTTTTATCTTTTCATAAACCCACTAAGGGTTGGTTTTATCTTTTCATAAACCCACTAGGGGTTGGATTTATCTATAGAGTCGGTTAGGGTTTTTTGTAGTTTCCTGATAAGGCCTGATATTTACCACTATTGTGCCATGATATAAGCTCTATTTAGGTTCTATTATATGTGTTTAGAGTATGTCTTAGAGTATTTCGGGTGAAAACCCATTAGCTTTAGATTTAGATTTCATAAAACCCACTAGGGGTTGGTTTTATCTTTTCATAAACCACTAAGGGTTGGTTTTATCTTTTCATAAACCCACTAGGGGTTGGATTTATCTATAGAGTCGGTTAGGTTTTTTGTAGTTTCCTGATAAGGCCTGATATTTACCACTATTGTGCCATGATATAAGCTCTATTTAGGTTCTATTATATGTGTTTAGAGTATGTCTTAGAGTTATTTCGGGTGAAAACCCATTAGCTTTAGGATTTAGATTTCATAAACCCACTAGGGGTTGGTTTTATCTTTTCATAAACCACTAAAGGTTGGTTTTATCTTTTCATAAACCCACTAGGGGTTGGATTTATCTATAGAGTCGGTTAGGGTTTTTGTATTTTCCTGATAAGGCCTGATATTTACCACTATTGTGCCATGATATAAGCTCTATTTAGGTTCTATTATATGTGTTTAGAGTATGTCTTAGAGTATTTCGGGTGAAAACCCATTAGCTTTAGGATTTAGATTTCATAAACCCACTAGGGGTTGGTTTTATCTTTTCATAAACCCACTAAGGGTTGGTTTTATCTTTTCATAAACCCACTAGGGGTTGGATTTATCTATAGAGTCGGTTAGGGTTTTTGTAGTTTCCTGATAAGGCCTGATATTTACCACTATTGTGCCATGATATAAGCTCTATTTAGGTTCTATTATATGTGTTTAGAGTATGTTTTAGAGTATTTCGGGTGAAAAACCCATTAGCTTTAGGATTTAGATTTCATAAACCCACTAGGGGTTGGTTTTATCTTTTCATAAACCCACTAAGGGTTGGTTTTATCTTTTCATAAACCCACTAGGGGTTGGATTTATCTATAGAGTCGGTTAGGGTTTTTGTAGTTTCCTGATAAGGCCTGATATTTACCACTATTGTGCCATGATATAAGCTCTATTTAGGTTCTATTATATGTGTTTAGAGTATGTCTTAGAGTATTTCGGGTGAAAACCCATTAGCTTTAGGATTTAGATTTCATAAACCCACTAGGGGTTGGTTTTATCTTTTCATAAACCCACTAAGGGTTGGTTTTATCTTTTCATAAACCCACTAGGGGTTGGATTTATCTATAGAGTCGGTTAGGGTTTTTGTATTTTCCTGATAAGGCCTGATATTTACCACTATTGTGCCATGATATAAGCTCTATTTAGGTTCTATTATATGTGTTTAGAGTATGTCTTAGAGTATTTCGGGTGAAAACCCATTAGCTTTAGGATTTAGATTTCATAAACCCACTAGGGGTTGGTTTTATCTTTTCATAAACCCACTAAGGGTTGGTTTTATCTTTTCATAAACCCACTAGGGGTTGGATTTATCTATAGAGTCGGTTAGGGTTTTTGTAGTTTCCTGATAAGGCCTGATATTTACCACTATTGTGCCATGATATAAGCTCTATTTAGGTTCTATTATATGTGTTTAGAGTATGTCTTAGAGTATTTCGGGTGAAAACCCATTAGCTTTAGGATTTAGATTTCATAAACCCACTAGGGGTTGGTTTTATCTTTTCATAAACCCACTAAGGGTTGGTTTTATCTTTTCATAAACCCACTAGGGGTTGGATTTATCTATAGAGTCGGTTAGGGTTTTTGTAGTTTCCTGATAAGGCCTGATATTTACCACTATTGTGCCATGATATAAGCTCTATTTAGGTTCTATTATATGTGTTTAGAGTATGTCTTAGAGTATTTCGGGTGAAAACCCATTAGCTTTAGGATTTAGATTTCATAAACCCACTAGGGGTTGGTTTTATCTTTTCATAAACCCACTAAGGGTTGGTTTTATCTTTTCATAAACCCACTAGGGGTTGGATTTATCTATAGAGTCGGTTAGGGTTTTTGTAGTTTCCTGATAAGGCCTGATATTTACCACTATTGTGCCATGATATAAGCTCTATTTAGGTTCTATTATATGTGTTTAGAGTATGTCTTAGAGTATTTCGGGTGAAAACCCATTAGCTTTAGGATTTAGATTTCATAAACCCACTAGGGGTTGGTTTTATCTTTTCATAAACCCACTAAGGGTTGGTTTTATCTTTTCATAAACCCACTAGGGGTTTGGATTTATCTATAGAGTCGGTTAGGGTTTTTGTAGTTTCCTGATAAGGCCTGATATTTACCACTATTGTGCCATGATATAAGCTCTATTTAGGTTCTATTATATGTGTTTAGAGTATGTCTTAGAGTATTTCGGGTGAAAAACCCATTAGCTTTAGGATTTAGATTTCATAAACCCACTAGGGGTTGGTTTTATCTTTTCATAAACCCACTAAGGGTTGGTTTTATCTTTTCATAAACCCACTAGGGGTTGGATTTATCTATAGAGTCGGTTAGGGTTTTTTGTAGTTTCCTGATAAGGCCTGATATTTACCACTATTGTGCCATGATATAAGCTCTATTTAGGTTCTATTATATGTGTTTAGAGTATGTCTTAGAGTATTTCGGGTGAAAACCCATTAGCTTTAGGATTTAGATTTCATAAACCCACTAGGGGTTGGTTTTATCTTTTCATAAACCCACTAAGGGTTGGTTTTATCTTTTCATAAACCCACTAGGGGTTGGATTTATCTATAGAGTCGGTTAGGGTTTTTGTAGTTTCCTGATAAGGCCTGATATTTACCACTATTGTGCCATGATATAAGCTCTATTTAGGTTCTATTATATGTGTTTAGAGTATGTCTTAGAGTATTTCGGGTGAAAACCCATTAGCTTTAGGATTTAGATTTCATAAACCCACTAGGGGTTGGTTTTATCTTTTCATAAACCCACTAAGGGTTGGTTTTATCTTTTCATAAACCCACTAGGGGTTGGATTTATCTATAGAGTCGGTTAGGGTTTTTGTAGTTTCCTGATAAGGCCTGATATTTACCACTATTGTGCCATGATATAAGCTCTATTTAGGTTCTATTATATGTGTTTAGAGTATGTCTTAGAGTATTTCGGGTGAAAACCCATTAGCTTTAGGATTTAGATTTCATAAACCCACTAGGGGTTGGTTTTATCTTTTCATAAACCCACTAAGGGTTGGTTTTATCTTTTCATAAACCCACTAGGGGTTGGATTTATCTATAGAGTCGGTTAGGGTTTTTGTAGTTTCCTGATAAGGCCTGATATTTACCACTATTGTGCCATGATATAAGCTCTATTTAGGTTCTATTATATGTGTTTAGAGTATGTCTTAGAGTATTTCGGGTGAAAACCCATTAGCTTTAGGATTTAGATTTCATAAACCCACTAGGGGTTGGTTTTATCTTTTCATAAACCCACTAAGGGTTGGTTTTATCTTTTCATAAACCCACTAGGGGTTGGATTTATCTATAGAGTCGGTTAGGGTTTTTGTAGTTTCCTGATAAGGCCTGATATTTACCACTATTGTGCCATGATATAAGCTCTATTTAGGTTCTATTATATGTGTTTAGAGTATGTCTTAGAGTATTTCGGGTGAAAACCCATTAGCTTTAGGATTTAGATTTCATAAACCCACTAGGGGTTGGTTTTATCTTTTCATAAACCCACTAAGGGTTGGTTTTATCTTTTCATAAACCCACTAGGGGTTGGATTTATCTATAGAGTCGGTTAGGGTTTTTGTAGTTTCCTGATAAGGCCTGATATTTACCACTATTGTGCCATGATATAAGCTCTATTTAGGTTCTATTATATGTGTTTAGAGTATGTCTTAGAGTATTTCGGGTGAAAACCCATTAGCTTTAGGATTTAGATTTCATAAACCCACTAGGGGTTGGTTTTATCTTTTCATAAACCCACTAAGGGTTGGTTTTATCTTTTCATAAACCCACTAGGGGTTGGATTTATCTATAGAGTCGGTTAGGGTTTTTGTAGTTTTCCTGATAAGGCCTGATATTTACCACTATTGTGCCATGATATAAGCTCTATTTAGGTTCTATTATATGTGTTTAGAGTATGTCTTAGAGTATTTCGGGTGAAAACCCATTAGCTTTAGGATTTAGATTTCATAAACCCACTAGGGGTTGGTTTTATCTTTTCATAAACCCACTAAGGGTTGGTTTTATCTTTTCATAAACCCACTAGGGGTTGGATTTATCTATAGAGTCGGTTAGGGTTTTTGTAGTTTCCTGATAAGGCCTGATATTTACCACTATTGTGCCATGATATAAGCTCTATTTAGGTTCTATTATATGTGTTTAGAGTATGTCTTAGAGTATTTCGGGTGAAAACCCATTAGCTTTAGGATTTAGATTTCATAAACCCACTAGGGGTTGGTTTTATCTTTTCATAAACCCACTAAGGGTTGGTTTTATCTTTTCATAAACCCACTAGGGGTTGGATTTATCTATAGAGTCGGTTAGGGTTTTTGTAGTTTCCTGATAAGGCCTGATATTTACCACTATTGTGCCATGATATAAGCTCTATTTAGGTTCTATTATATGTGTTTAGAGTATGTCTTAGAGTATTTCGGGTGAAAACCCATTAGCTTTAGGATTTAGATTTCATAAACCCACTAGGGGTTGGTTTTATCTTTTCATAAACCCACTAAGGGTTGGTTTTATCTTTTCATAAACCCACTAGGGGTTGGATTTATCTATAGAGTCGGTTAGGGTTTTTGTAGTTTCCTGATAAGGCCTGATATTTACCACTATTGTGCCATGATATAAGCTCTATTTAGGTTCTATTATATGTGTTTAGAGTATGTCTTAGAGTATTTCGGGTGAAAACCCATTAGCTTTAGGATTTAGATTTCATAAACCCACTAGGGGTTGGTTTTATCTTTTCATAAACCCACTAAGGGTTGGTTTTATCTTTTCATAAACCCACTAGGGGTTGGATTTATCTATAGAGTCGGTTAGGGTTTTTGTAGTTTCCTGATAAGGCCTGATATTTACCACTATTGTGCCATGATATAAGCTCTATTTAGGTTCTATTATATGTGTTTAGAGTATGTCTTAGAGTATTTCGGGTGAAAACCCATTAGCTTTAGGATTTAGATTTCATAAACCCACTAGGGGTTGGTTTTATCTTTTCATAAACCCACTAAGGGTTGGTTTTATCTTTTCATAAACCCACTAGGGGTTGGATTTATCTATAGAGTCGGTTAGGGTTTTGTAGTTTCCTGATAAGGCCTGATATTTACCACTATTGTCCATGATATAAGCTCTATTTAGGTTCTATTATATGTGTTTAGAGTATGTCTTAGAGTATTTCGGGTGAAAACCATTAGCTTTAGGATTTAGATTTCATAAACCCACTAGGGGTTGGTTTTATCTTTTCATAAACCCACTAAGGGTTGGTTTTATCTTTTCATAAACCACTAGGGGTTGGATTTATCTATAGAGTCGTTAGGGTTTTTGTAGTTTCCTGATAAGGCCTGATATTTACCACTATTGTGCATGATATAAGCTCTATTTAGGTTTCTATTATATGTGTTTAGAGTATGTCTTAGAGTATTTCGGGTGAAAACCCATTAGCTTTAGGATTTAGATTTCATAAACCCACTAGGGGTTGGTTTTATCTTTTCATAAACCCACTAAGGGTTTGGTTTTATCTTTTCATAAACCCACTAGGGGTTGGATTTATCTATAGAGTCGGTTAGGGTTTTTGTAGTTTCCTGATAAGGGCCTGATATTTACCACTATTGTGCCATGATATAAGCTCTATTTAGGTTCTATTATATGTGTTTAGAGTATGTCTTAGAGTATTTCGGGTGAAACCATTAGCTTTAGGATTTAGATTTCATAAACCCACTAGGGGTTGGTTTATCTTTCATAAACCCACTAAGGGTTGGTTTTATCTTTTCATAAACCCACTAGGGGTTGGATTTATCTATAGAGTCGGTTAGGGTTTTTGTAGTTTCCTGATAAGGCCTGATATTTACCACTATTGTGCCATGATATAAGCTCTATTTAGGTTCTATTATATGTGTTTAGAGTATGTCTTAGAGTATTTCGGGTGAAAACCCATTAGCTTTAGGATTTAGATTTCATAAACCACTAGGGGTTGGTTTTATCTTTTCATAAACCCACTAAGGGTTGGTTTTATCTTTTCATAAACCCACTAGGGGTTGGATTTATCTATAGAGTCGGTTAGGGTTTTTGTAGTTTCCTGATAAGGCTGATATTTACCACTATTGTGCCATGATATAAGCTCTATTTAGGTTCTATTATATGTGTTTAGAGTATGTCTTAGAGTATTTCGGGTGAAAAC
>CAJHQP010010681.1:0-17783 GCA_905132765.1 Moricandia arvensis
CGGTTTACTGTAATCTATACTATATAAAAGTTGAGGCCATAAGCCATTGGGAGCGTCCACGTAGGATGTTAAACGACCAATCAAAATATGACAACTTACTTTTTTAATTTACTATTTCTAAAAATGTTAATATTACCAAAATCGTTTATTTCAAAATAAAATATAAATCAATATCAAATATGGTAAGATTACAAAAATAAAAACATTATATATAATTTAATTTAATATATTATGTATTTAAAAAATAATCATAAAATAATTAACAACAATGATAATTATTTTGAAAATTCAATAATTTCCAACAATTTTGGCTATATAAATTTAAAACATGTGTTTTTTAAAGTTTAGGTTATATGCTATTGACAATATTCACAAATTACATTTATTGTATATAATTGATGTTATATATTATTAAGAGTGTTCTATACTATATAAAAGTTGAGAGTATAAACCATTGAAAGTAACACATAGGATTTAAGACAATTAATTATATTATGACAAATTACTTTTTTTAAATTTGCTATTTCTAAAAATGTAAAAATTATCAAAATCATTTATTTAAAATATAATATAAATTTATATCATGGTAAACTTACAAATATAAAATATTATATATAATTTAACTTATAGATTTTCAAAAATAATCATAAAATAACTAATAACAATGATAATTACTTTTAAAATGTAATAATTTTCAATAATTTTAACTATATAAATTTAAAACATGTAAGTTTAGGTTATATGCTAATGAAAACATTAACAAATTACATTTACTATATATAATTTGATGCTATTAATCATTAAGAGTGTTATATATTATATAAAAGCTGAGATTATAAGTCATTGAAAGTGTCCACATAGAATTTAAAACAATCAATCATATTATGACAAATTACTTTTTTAATTTACTATTTTTAAAAATGTCAATACTACCAAAATCGTTCATTCCAAATAAAATATGGTAGACTTATAATAAAAAAATATAATTTAATTTATAAACTATAGATTTTCAAAAATAATCATAAAAATAACAACAATGATAATTATTTTTAAAATGCAATAGTTTCCAACAATTTTAACTATATACATTTTAAACATGTGGTTTTAAAGTTTAGGTTATATCAAATATTCACAAATTACATTTGCTATATATAATTTGATGTTAATTAATTATTAAGAATGTTCTATATTATATAAAAGTTGACGCTATAAGTCATTGAGAGTATCCACATAAGATCTAAAATAGCTATATCTCTATTTTTAAAAATGTCAATATTACCAAAATCGTTTATTTCAAAATAAAATATAAATCAATATCAAATATGCTAAAATTAAAAAATATATATATATAATTTAACTTAATATATTATAGATTTTCAAAAATAGTCATAAACATATCTAACAACAGTGACAATTAATATTATAATGCAATAATTTCAAACAATTTTAACTATATAATTTTTTTACATGTGATTTTTAAAGTTTAGATTCTATGTTATTCAAAATATTCACAAATTCCATTTACTATATATAATTTGATGCTATAAATCATTAAGAGTGTTCACATATTATGTAAAAGCACCAAAACTATAAATCATTATTTTATTATTATTTAAAAAATTGATTTTTTAAATTTTTTTGATAAAATCATTATTTTATCATTATTATTATAATAAAGAAATCAATATTATTTTTAGTAAACAAAACGAATACTAACAAAATAATAGTTCGATATATAAATTAAATAGTTGAAAGATGAACATAAAATTAACTAACGAAAAAATCTTAAAGAACACAAAACTTTCAAATAAAGAAAGTATGAATCTAAAAATACATAATTTCAAAATTTAGGTTATACACTATTTAAAATGATCACATAAAATTTACATATAACATTAATAATATATCAGACAAGCATCCTAACTTCACATTAACAAAATATATGATAACATAAAAATATCCCAAAAATCATAATAAATTCGTTAAAATTTAGTATTATTTACAAATAATAATGATACTATAGTATAGTCTCGCTGAAAACATAAAACAAAGATATGGAGAATATTCATTATACATTAGTCAATTGGAAACTTTATTATCTAAGAATATTAATCAATAAACTAAATAATGAAATTTGACACATTTCTAACAATTAGGAAAAATATATACGTGAACTAATAAAACAACATAGTCCTAACATTAATTTATAATGTAACTAGATTAAGTAGATATATATATATCTAATATTAGAACTTTTATATATTATTATTTTATTAAAAGTTATTATTTAATTTTAGTTAAAATTCTATAGATTTATTTCTTTTTTTTATATCTAAAAAAAACTTTAACACTATTTAAATTCATCAAAATGTTTATTAGGATTCAAACTTAAATATTATACTATCAGATATGCACTTGAAAAATAAATAAGAGTATTTCAAATACATATATGTACATAATAAGTAATTAGTAATTATATTCTCATGTAAAAATTTGGTAAATACAAAAATAGGTTAGATATTGTGCAAATGAGACAATGTTTTATATCACTCAAACAGAAAAATAAATATAAAAAACTAAAATATGCGTAAAATGTAGAAATAGTTAATATGCATCGAATATTTTATATATATATTTTTTAAAAATTATTAATAATAAACAATATAAATATATTTATATATACATTTATTCATTTACATATACAAACAAATAAATATTCAAATAATAGTTATTTTAAAAGTATAATTGTATGTAACTTAAATTAAATAATAATAAATCATTCTTTGAAAACAAATTTATAGAAAAATCTATATAAACAATTTATCTTTGATTATTATAAAAGTAAAATAAAATAAAACTAATTATTCAAATAAACTCGCGCGTAGCGCGAGTTAAAAATCTAGTCCCTATATAAAAGAAACCCATATACTTTATGAATAACACAATACAAAATAATATACGAATTTCCTATTATTTTCTCTAAGTTTTAAAACAACTCATATATTATCCCTTTAGAATAACTTTAGGCTTTATTGTCCACTTAGTACTAATAATAATGTTTACCCCATTTAGTCCATCGACTTAAACAACAAATATTATCAAAAAATTAATAAAATGATTTGTTTTTTAAATACATATAGATACGAGTAAAACCTAAATCTGAGTTTTCCTCGTATTTCTTCAACTCCTCTCTCACCTCGGCCTTCCTCTTGTTTTCACTCTGTTCAATGGTAACTTCGAGATCCTGTTTTTTTTTTCTCCTCAAACTATTTTCTTGTATCTATATCTGAGTAGACACAATATTCACAAAACCCTATTTTCTTAATTCCATTGTAATCATCTTTTTAATCATGGAAGCTCTAGATATCCACAAACCCAAGATACCAATGAAACAATTCAAAACCTATTTCCGCTAGGCGACACAGTAAAGTCAAAAGAGCCATGTAAGCATCGTGAAATCGAGTTTTTTCAATATTAAAAGAGCCATGGAAGCATCACGAAAGCCATGAAAACCTCATGGTCGTAAATAAGCTAAAAAATATTTACTGGGAATCTGTTCTTTCCTTTGCTCCTAAGTCTTTTATTGGTAAGTCATCTTAATTTTTTGTGAGTTAAGCGAATGAGTTTCAACTTGCGAACATGTTAGCCTGTGACACTAGCGGCATGATGCTCTTAACTAAGTCCCATTCGCTCTCTCCATCGGACCGTCCCCAAAGTAGAACAGAATAAAAATTAAGGACATGGACCGTCCAATCACATAGCTTGATGTTGGGGTCAAAATCAATCACCAGGGAATCAATGTTTAAAAATTACTGCGAGAACGTTTTTTCTCTCCCAAATAAAAAGAAAACGAGAAACCATTGTGTCCGAACACCTCATGGTCTTGTTTATCTCACCAGAAGACAGTCATATCGCCCAAATGCCTCGTCGCCCATGGGCAACAAAACACAATCCATGCCTCGTCGCCCACGGTGACAAGAATATCTTCAAAGTCTCGTCGTCCACGGGTGACGAGAATATCTTCAAACGAGAAACTATCGTGTCCAAACACCTCATAGTTTTGTTTCTCTTACCAGAAGACAACCATATCGCCTCAACGCCTCGTCGCCCCTGCGCAACAAGACACGAGACTATCTCCAAAGTCTCATCGCCCACAGGTGACGAGAATATTTCAAAGTCTCATCGCCCGTGGGCGACGAGACATAAGCCATGTATAGTTGCCCACAGGCAATGAGACTATCTCCAAAGTCGATATAGTCGAATCACCCGCAGCAAACGCTGACATACTCAGAAAACTGCTGGTGTTGATCTCGGCAAGATGCGCGATCTCCGCGACTATATCGCAAAAAAAGACCGCAGAGGTAAAAGCGGTGAAGTCTCAAATTCACTATGCCACTAGCGTTGCCCCCGAGATTGACAGACTCCTTGAAGAAGCTCGAAGACTCCTTTCATTGCCCGCATCACTAGGACGAGAATCGCAGACTCTGGGAAGAAGAAAATCCCTATATACGACAGCACCACCGATCCCAAAGCGCATCTACAGACCTTCAATATCGCGATGGGTAGGGCCAAACTCAGGGAAAATGAAAGAGACGTCAGGTATTGCCGCCTCTTCGTCGAAAATCTCTAGGGAGCAGCGCTCTAATGATTTTCTCACCTAAAACAAAACTTTATTGGATGTTTTCACCAACTCACTTCGGATTTTCTCAAGCAATACTCCATGTTCATGGACAAGGAAACATCTGGTGTCAACCTTTGGATTCTGTCCCAAAAGGAAGACGAACCTCTCCGCGATTTTTTGAACAGATTCAAAATCATCATGTCGAGAGTTAGCGGGATCAGCTATAAGGTGGCTAATGACTCGCTCAGAAAGACGCTCTGGTACAAGTCAACGTTCAGGAAGTGGATATCTCTCGAGAAACCGCGCACGATCCATGATTCTCTCCACAAGGCCACATACTACATCATCCTCGAATAGGAGATGAAAGTCCAATCGCAATAACATAAACCCACGAGAGCATCTTCAGAAGACGCAGCGGCAGAGCAGAAGCCAAAAAGGAAAATCTCTCATAACGACAAGTACGTACATCACCAGGGGTAAGATATCCAAGGAGCGCATAACTATGCCATTAACTCCGCACCAGAAGATGGAAGAATGTCGGGAAACACATGGACCTGAAATTCCATCTATGACGAGAATACCTAATGTGAGTTTCATCAGACTAAGGGCCACTCAACTATGAACTGCAAAGTTCTAGGTGCGAGACTAAGGACAAAACTACTCACAGGATAAATTTCAGAAGTAACCGGTATAAAAGATCTCATCCAAGGCACCGACAGTCCTCCAACCAAAAACCACCAGCTGGAACCACTCCTCAAGGGAATCGGTCTTGCGAGAACGGCAAACATGGGAGAAGACCTGATGATAGAGGCAAGACAATAATCGTTGCAGAGTAAACATGATCATCAAAGGATCCCCGTACTGTCACGACATTCTCGTCAATAAAGGTTTATCAACGGAAGGCCGAGTCAAGTAAAAATTAGTCTTCATTCATCGACGTCCCAAATGACACAGACACAAACCTCACAATGACCCACTTGTGATAAAGGATTTCAGAGTCACCAAGATCCTCGTAGACACGGGAAGCACCATCGACGTTATCTTCCGAGACACCCTCCAAAGGATGAATGTCGATCTATCTGAAGATACACCAACGCCGATGTGGGAACTAAATTTTGCACTGTCTATTTCCATTTATTTAGGAAGGCAAGGTAAACCTAGCTTTCCCAAAGGTCCCGGATTTCTGCAAAGCCAAAAACGTCAAGCAACCAAACAGTAAGAATAACAATATAACGATGAATCAATAAAGACAAAAAGAGAACAAAGAGGATTTTATTCTGAATATGTGGTTTGAGCGTTACAACAGGTAAAGCCTTAACGGAAAGAGCCGTCGGCGAGTTCCTAGTTCTAACCTTGTAAGATCTGAATAACCTAGTTGAGTCGCAGCTCGATAACCGTAAAACAGGAATATGCCTAATTGCCCTAAGTGCTAAGTTTGCTCTGAGTAAGAATTTTTCGGATCTCCCTTTCATCCTCACCCTCGAAGTCCTTATATACTCCTCTAGAGGCGGTTTGCTCTTTCCCCTTCTACCCTTGGTCGAATCTATCGCTTCGCGCAAATATTCTTTTTTCCCCTCGATCTTCATGATTATCTTTGGAAACTTAAAATTTATTTTCCGACCTTGACTTTTATCTTCCGAACTTAACATTTATTCCTTCCTTCAAAATAAAAGATAAACCGTCATAAATATTGGGTTTGATTTCGGATAAAATCGTGAGTGGGCCTTTTGTCGAGTTTTTAGACCTTGAGCCGTTCTTTAACTTAAGCGTTTTACGATTTTATCGAAAGAGCATTCCTAAGTTGACGTCGTCTGAGAGTTAGGACCTTTCGTATGGGCCGCGCGACTCCACCTGTTTATTTAACCGTTATATTCTTACATGATCGACCCAATCTTCCCACGAGGAAACGAGTTTTCTCGATAAAGTTCCAACGTCAATTTCGATCGAGAAGAAACAAAGATAAGTTCGATCAAGTTTCGAAAGAGGGATTTGCGAGGAAGAGGTGGAAATGGATTAATTGATCCAACTCGCTGAACGGGCGAGGTGGATTGCTTGTGCTACCTAACTTGCCCGTTTAGCGAGTTGGGCTTGTCCAACTCGGCGAACGGGTGAGTTGGTTTATCTTGTTCGATCCAACTCGCCGAACGGGCGAGTTGGTTGTCTTGTTCGACCCAACTCGCCGAACGGGCGAGTTGGTCGGCCCGCACTGCCCAGTTCGCCCGTTTGGTGAGTTGGCCGGCCTGCACTGACCAATTCGCCCGTTCGGCGAGTTGGACTGCTTAGTTGGTTTGGTGTTCCTTTTTCTCAAGTTTTTGGCTCGGAAACTTTCGCTGAGGCGGTATCGAGATTGCATTCGTATGGAAACACAATTTTTAGATGTTGATTTTGAGAGTACCGTTTTTGACCCCAACAGTTAGCCCCCCCAGCTTGCAAGTTTCAAGCACTATTCTTGTTGGTGAGTGAGGTTGTTAATCGGAATCTGCGGTAAAAATTGATTTTTCTCGAAAAGTTTTTTTTCCGATTATTTTAATGCAGATAATCCTTCAACTTTTGTCTCTTCTATGGATATAACTTCCCATTTCTTATTCTCTCCACACTCTCCCATTTTCTTGAGTTTGCTTTGCATTTTCTCTTAAAATTTTTTCCTTCCACAGAGATGTCTTCTGCCAGCAACTTTCAAAGGAGCGGTGATGTCGAGATGAGCAATGCTGCTGGTGCGAATTCGTCGGATCTTCCTACCACCAGAGCCGTCCCAGCTCATATTACGGAATTTCTTTCTTTCTAGAACGAGTTCGCTCATCGCAAACCCTGCGCGCGGCATGCCTCCGAGATCTGCGGCTCCAGTCGAAACCTTGACTCCCGAGGTTCCCCCGGTGCGCGATGTTGTTCCTACCGGAAGGGAGATCATCGCAAATGCGTTGGTATCTGAGTTTCAGCCGTCGGGTTCCTCTACGGCCCCGGTCCACGTCGTCGATGTGGAACCAGTTCAGTAATCGATGACTCCTACCCAAACCAAGAGGGCAATCGTCTTGGGGTTTCCCGCACCTAACGCGATTCCGGCTCCTATGCTGAATGGTCTTAAGAGACCTTGCGCTAATCCTGATGCGGCCAAGAAGAGGAGGTGTATCAAGGAGCCTGAGATTGACCCTCTGCCTACGACGGTGTCCAGACATCGTGCTAAGGTGTGTTTTGGAAAAATCTTCTTATTTTCGTCCCTCTTTTCTTTCTGTGCATCGATCGATTCTTGACCGCCTCTTTTCTTTGTTCACAGTTTGTCTCGTTGATCGATGGGATGATCAGTAGTGTGGGTCGGAAGCCGGCCGTCTTTATAAGGAATTGGCGGAGTCGCGAGAGAGGTCGTCACAGTTTGAAGGGAGGTTGAAGGTTATCGAGGATGCTCATTCCCTCGAGATAACTCAGTTCGAGTCTCGGGTTGGCAAGCTGGAGCGGGATCTTGGGAAGACCACTAGCTCTTTGCTTAAGGCAAATAGAGGCGAAAGTGGCTAACTCTTCAGAATTTCTCCAGCCAAAGCGTACGATCAAGAGTGGGAAGGAATCGTCGGTTGGTGTGGTGGACGAGGCAAGGAGGTCGTTCGTTCCGAGTTTCGGACCCATCTGGCAAGCATCGCTGACTCCCTTGATTCATTGACAGTCGTCCACGTCAGGCAATTGGCCTTGGAAAGCGTTAAGGGAGGGATGCAACAGGTCCGGTTGTTTCATGGTGATGCGCCCCGTCCCCGCGAACCTAGGAGGCCAAGCTTTCTGGTCACAAAGCGAAGTTAGTGGACGCAAATGGAGACTTCGACCTGACCCTCGCAGGCCTGAAATCCGAGTGTATCTCCCCAATTTGCTTGGGTGACACCGAGGGTCAGGTTCCTACAGTCGAGGAAGGTGTAGGCGAGGTGGTTCCGAGTACGGAAGGGTGATTGGTGAAGGTGAGGCTCCGCGTGCGGAGGATGATTGAGTTCGCAGTCTTGTATGAGACTTTGTTTATTTTAATGTTATTTGTTTGTGTTTTGATCCGGCCGAGTGTGGCTGTGTTTTTATCTCGGGACTGGCCGCTTGTGGCTTTGAATCCCAGTCGCTTCTGCGACTTTTTGTTTTAGATGAACTCTGTTTCTTGTTTTTCAAGGTTATATGGAGCACTGCTATGGGCGAAGGGGTTTAAGTAGATTTTTAAGTATAGAGGGGAGGATACGAGTTGTCATCTCGTTCTCAACTCTTTTGCTGATCGTCCTATTCGTTGCTTGTTCCCAAAGTTTTGAGTGCGATTAGATATGGACGAAGAGACATGCTTTTAGGTTCTCGTATCTTTTCGATATCATGCCTTGAGACGTTAGAGACCAGAGTGTTGGGTTTAGGGCAAGACCTAGGTCTAATCACGGTTCTAGGGGGTGCAGTGACTACTTCGACTTACGTTTCCTGTATTGTTTTCGACCTGATTCTGTTCCACTTTAGAGTCCGCGATATGTTCTCGGTTTAAATGACTCGTACGGTAGGAACCGAGCATCTCTTCGAGGAAATTTTTTAAGTCTCTCGAAAGTGCTGACCAAAATTTTGGATTTCTTTTGTAGGCTATTACCCTTGTGTCGGGTGTTTGAGATCTATCTCTACGAGATGGCTAGTTTGTTTAGAACGTTCAAGAGTTTGTCGTGATCAGCGACAAACGTATCGGTGGATACCACCGTTTTTTGATTCTTTTCGAATGATGCGCGGTAAGAAGGTGCATACGTTTTATAGTCGTAGATGGACTGTTCTTAAAGTGAGCATTTTTTTCAGAAAGCTTTGATGAAAAAGGGGTCCTTCGAGTGTTAACGACGTCTCGCTAAGTCGAAGGTTGAATTTTGGGAGTTTTTTCGCTGTGTTATTTATTTTTTTATTTTTTTTAAGTTTCGAAAGTGCCGAATTTAGAGGCGGGTTCTTTTGAATTTTCGGGAGTATACGGGTATACGTATACGTACCCACTCCCCCCGTTTTTGATGAGGGGGGACAATTGAGCTCGTCTTGCGACGAACTGCCTACATACCTTTTTCAGGGATCAAGCCGTATCGTAGTTCAGTTCTAAGCATTGTTTAGTGGTAGTATTTCTTGAGGTACATCACATTCCAAATTCTCAGAATTTTGATATCCTGCATATTCACGGTTCTACGACCCTGCTCGGAGGAGTTTTATTACTTTTTATGGTCCTTCCCAGTTTGCTCCGAGGTTTCCAGCGTTCGGTTCGGCGGTGTTCTGGAAAACCTTTCGAAGGACTAGGTCACCTTCTTTGAATCTGCCGCTGGGCACATTAGCGTTATAGTACTTTGCGGCCGCCTGTTGATAATTTTGGATTTGTATAAGGGCCTGGTCCCGACGTTCGTTGATAAGGTCGAGCTCGTCAAGCAGAATTAAATTGTTTGACTCTTCTCGTTCTGAGAGTAACCTTCTGCGTACTCCGAGAAACTCGACCTCCGCTTGGATCATGCATTCTACTCCGTATACGAGGGCGAACGGGGTTTCTCCTGTTGCACGTCTCGGAGTTGTGCGATGCGACCATAGGACTCCTTCAAGTTCTTTGGCCCATCTACCCTTCTTAGCGTCCAAATGTTTTTTGAGTCCATCAAGGATGGTCTTGTTAGTAGTTTCGGCTTGGCCGTTGATTGCGGGTATCTAGGGGTTGATTTTGTTAGTCGTATCTTCCATTTTTTGTAAAAGGCCTCGAATCTGGTCGAAATAAACTGAGACCCATTGTCTGTTACGATTTCATATGGGACTCCGTGCCTGCAAACAATGTTTTTCCATACGAAGCTTTCGACTTGCGCGTCCTTAATGCTTGCGTAGGAGTCTGCCTCCACCCATTTTGAGAAAAAATCTATCAAGACCAGCATGAATCTTTTTTGTTTTGACCTATGCATGGGTCCGACTATATCCATCGACCATTGCATGAACGGTTATGGTGCAGAGATTGATGAGAGGACCTCTGTCGGTTGATGGATAGTAGGGGCATGCCTTTTGCAATTTTCACATTTCAGCGCAAAGTTCTCGCAATCTTTGATAATAGTTAGCCAATAGTGTTTGTGGCGTTTGATTTTGACTGCGAGAGATCTTCCACCAGAATGATTTCGGCAGGACCCAAAATGGACTTCATCCATTATCTTTCGTTCCTTCTCTCCTTCTACGCAGGTCATGAGTGGCCCTGAAAATCTCCACTTGTATAGTTCTCCATCAACCAAGACGTATCGCGCGGCTTGGGTTTTAATCTTTCGGGCAGCCCATTTTTCTACCGAGAGTTTTCCGTCAGCAATGTACGCAAAAATTGTCTTCGTCCAAGGTTCATCAAATCCATATTCGATCCGCCCAGACTCTTGCGTGGATTGGTCATCGACTTCGTCGGTATCGCCGTTGGGAGAGTCGATTAGGTTTATTACAACAGGTGGTCCAATGCTAGGATGTTCTATAAACTCTATGGGAATCACCTTGCTTAATCATGGATCCGAACTGGATGCTAGGGTGGCTAGGGCGTCGGCCTGAGCGTTTTTGGCTCTCAGGACCCGAGTGAGCGCAAACTGGTCGAAAATTTGAACTAAATCTCGAACGATTTTTAAGTAAGCGTTCATTCTTTCGTCCCTTGCTTCGTATTCCCCGCTGTATTGGCTCTCCAAGTGTTGGGAGTCACATTAGGCGTGAATGTTGCTTATTTTTAAGCTGCGTGCCAATCGTAATCCTGCGAACAGGGCTTCATACTCAGCTTCGTTGTTTGAGGCGTGGAAGATTAGTTAGAATGATTGTTCCAGTACTTCCCCCGTTGGCGACATGAGTCTGATTCCAATCCCAGAACCCTGCTTGGATGAGATCCGTGAACGTGGAGGGTCCAGGTCGAGTCGGGTTCTCGAGTACTTGTAATTTTCTGCAATTTTCTCTTGATACTCGATGTCGTACTCGCTTAGTTCGATTGCCCATTTTTCTAATCTCCCAGATTGACTGGGACTATGCAAGATAGCCCACAGTGAAAATGACGTGAGCACTGCGATCGTATGGGACTGGAAGTATGGCCATAGCTTTTGTGCTGACATTACCACTGCGAGTGCTAGTTCCATCATCGGATAGCGCGTCTCTGCGTCGAGCAAAGTTTTGCTTTCGTAGAAGATAGGCTTTTGCTCGATGTGTTTTTCTCGGATAAGGACGCCTCTTGTTTCCGTGGTCGATACTGCGATGTACATGAACAATGGTTCTCCTTCTACAGGTTTTGCAATTACCGGGGGAGTGGCCAAGTAGTGCTTCAACTGTTGGAAAGCCTTTTCGCATTCTTTGGTTCATTCGAATTTCCTATTCCCCTTCAGAGTGTCGTAGAAGGGTAAACATTTGTCCATCGATCGTGAGATAAATCTGTTTAGCGCTGCCACCCTACCGGTAAATCTCTGTACTTCTCATTTCGTTTTCGAAGATGTCATTTCGATCAGCACAATAATTTGTTTCGGGTTAGCTTCGATCCCACGATAAGTCACAAGGTAACCCATGAATTCTCCTGATGCCACTGCGAACCCGCACTTCGCAGGGTTCAGTTTCATATTGTGGAGGTTTAGCCTTTCAAAGCATTCTCGAAGGTGGGCGATATGATCTTGTTCTTTGAGGAATTTTACGAGCATATCGTCGATGTACACCTCCATTGTTTTTCAGAGCTGTTCTGAGAACATACGGTTGACGAGCCGTTGATAAGTTGCGCCAACATTCTTGAGACAGGATGACATTACCTTGTAACAGTAAGTGCCGCGGTCAGTTTTGAATGCGGTCTTCTCTTGATCGTCGAGGTTCATTCTTATCTGTTTGTACCCAGAGAAGGCATCCATAAAGGACAAGATTTTATTCCCTGCCGTTGCTTTGACTAAGCGGTCGATATGTGGCAGTGGGAAGCTATCCATTGGGTATGCTTTATTGAGATTGGTGAAATCAAGGCAGACTCTTCATTTCCCGTTCTTCTTTTTGACAACTACTGGGTTAGCGAGCCAATCGGGATATCTGACCTCTGTTATGGACCCAACTTTGAGGAGTTTTTTGACCTCTTCGTTGACCGCCTCGGTGCGTTCTGGTTTCAACTTTCGTCTCTTTTGTTTGACGGGCTTGAAAGTCGGGTTAACGTTGAGCTCCTGACATGTGACGTCGATGTCAATCCCTGGCATATCTTCCGCGGCCCATGGGAATGTGTGCAAGTTCTCCTTCAGACAAGCTACAAGCTTGATTTTCAGAGACTCGCTCAGGTTCGCACTGATCTCTACGCAAAGATCTGGGAACGCTTCGTCTAAGCATACCGAGACAAAGAACTCGCAGGTTGGTTCTCGTTTCCCTTCCAAAGCTTCGACTGCTCGCGACTGCCAAAACATTTCAGTATCGTCCTGTTCTGGGGCGTTGTCAACGGTAGACGATTTCTTTTCTTTTCAGGCAGAAAATTAACTAAGGGGTCTTTCGTTTTAACTCTGCGGCAAAGCAAACTTGCGAGATACTCCGATCTCCCCAAATGGTCTCGATTCAGCGAGGGGTCGGGAAATTGAGGCATATGTGGTACGTTGACGGGATTGCTTGCATTGAGTTCAACCACGAGATTCCTACGATTGCATTGTAGGATGTGGGTCGATTGATGACCATGAACTCCACAATTTTTGACACACTACCGGCTTTTACAGAGAGGTCGATTGTGCTGAGAGTCATGGTAGCTTCCCTCGAAAGCCATACTATCGAGTTTGGATCTTCCGCGATTTTGGATAGGTCAACTTCCAGACTATCGAGTGTGTCTTTGAAAACGATGTTGGCCGAGCTTCCATTGTCGACCAATATCCTCGCCACATCGATATTCTGGACATTCAGCTCAATGAAAAGGAGATCGTTGAGAGGTTTGACCGGGTTGGTCGTTGCCCTTTCCTTGAACAAGACGACACCGCTATCCGTTTAGTTAGGTATGTTATGTCTCAAACGTTAGGTGGTTTTTGAGTTAGATAATCCGAGGCCCCCTCCTTCTAGCACCAAACTGTGGGAACCAAAATTTGCACTGTCGATTTCCATTAATTTAGGAATGCAAGGTAAACCTAGCTTTCCCAGAGGTCCCGGATTTCTGCTAAGCCAAAAACCTCAAGCAACCAAACAGTAAGAATAACAATATAACGAAGAATCAATAAAGACATAAAGAGAACAAAGAGGATCTTATTTGAATTTGTGGTTTGAGCGTTACAATAGGTAAAGCCTTAGCGGAAAGAGCCGTCGGCGAGTTCTTAGTTCTAACCTTATAAGACCTTAATAACCTTGTTGAGTCGCAGCTCGATAACAGTAAAATGGAAATACGCCTAATTTCCATAAGTGCTACGTTTGCTCTGAGTAAGAATTTGCATATGCCCCTTGAATCCTCACCCTCGAAGTCCTTATATACTCTTTTAGAGGCGGTTTTCTCTTTCCCCTTCTGCCCTCGGTCGAGTTTATTGCTTCGCGGAAATATTCCATTTTTCCTCGATCTTCATGATTATGTTTGGAAACCTACCATTTATCTTCCGATCTTGACATTTATCTTTCGAACTTAATATTTATCCCTTCCTACAAAATAAAAGATAAATGGTCATAAAGATTGGGCTCGATTTCAGATAAAATGGCGAGTGGGCCTTTAGCCGAGTTTTAGACCTTCTTGGGTCGTTCTTTGACTTAAGGCGTTTTTACGATTTTATCAAAAGAGCATTCCTGAGACGATATCCTCCGAGAGTTAGGATCTTTCGTATGGGGCATGCGACTCCAGGTGTTTAATTAACCGTTATCGTCTTACACGATCAACCCGATCTTTCCACGAGGAAACGAGTTCTTTCGGTAAAGTTCCAACTTTAATCTCGATCCCGACGAAACAAATATAAATTCGATCAAGTTTTGAAAGAGGGAGTTACGTGGATGAGGTGAGAATGGATTGATTGATCCTACCAACGGGCGAGTTGGACGGATGGAGTTGGTTGTCTTGTGCAACCAACTTGCCCGTTTGCAGTTGAGCTTTTAAACCCAACTCGCTGAACGGGCGAGTTGGTCGGCCCGTGCTGCCCAACTCGCCGAACGGGCGAGTTAGTCGGCCCATGCTGCCCAACTCGCAAAACAGGCGAGTTGGTCGACCTACACTGCCCAACTCGCATGTTTGGCCAGTTGGACTGGTCGAGTTGGGTTAGTGTTTCTTTTTCTCAAGTTTTTGGCTCGGAAACTTTCGTCGAGATGGTATCGAGACTGCATTCATATGGAAACATAATTTTTAGATGTTGATTTTGAGAGTACCGTTTTCGACCCCAACAGCTTTAACCACTGCCTAGTTTCTCCGGCACAATGTCGATGACTCTCAGTCATGGCTAAATAAATCAAAAAAAAAAATCGTCAACTTTGCAGTCGTTAACCAACCTGCAATCTACAACGTGATCAAGGGAACGCCCTGGATAAAATCCATGAAGGCAGTTCCCAACTCCGCACGGAACCGCATCAATCTGGGGATAAATAAAGCAGTCACGAATTTTCTTCTTGGTGGAACACAAGCTGAGGCAAATCACGATGACACCCATGTCCAAAAACCAAACATGCGAAAGTGTAAGAATATGAAGAATATTGTGAAGAACACAAGAGAGAGAGTGAGTATGATTCGTGACCAGAGAGAGAGAGAGAGATTATTAGTTTGTATGCTAGAGAGAATAGAGAGAATGAGGAAGGATTCTTTTTCCCTTACTTCTAAATGATGTGAGTACAAGTGATTATATAGGCAGCAAGAGATTCCTTCTGCCCATACAAGTAATAAACAATAGAAATAAGATAATAAGAGACCCATGCTGATCTAGATCTAATGTTTGGAGTGAGAGGAGCAAAAGGAGACAGCATGTGCTTGGCTAGCATGGGGGATGAGCAAGTTGCTGAGTGGTCCTTGTCTTGCAAGTGAGTGAGTGCTTCTGCCCTTGTCTATGCACGTGAAGTAGCTCCCCATAGGTCTCCTTAGTTTATTCCAAGTGCCCCTCCTCTTTTCTTTGCTTGCAAGTCACGTTAGGTTACTCCTCGTTTCTTTGCTTGCAAGTCACGTTAGGTCACTGATGTCTTCTCTCTCTCATGTAAGCTCATCCTCTTTATTTCTTGTCTTCGTTATTAGGTTCAATACTCCCCCTCAAGCTTGATCCAATACAATGAGATCAAGCTTGGAAACCATGAAGACTTCCCTCATTAAAACCTTAGTATGCAAAACCCTGTTTTTGGGACAAAAACATACTAAGGAAAGAGTAGAAGCTCCATGGCTAAGAGAGTTATGCCTTGGTAATGTCGGTGAGTCCAAGTTTAGGATAAATGGACTCACACACCTTGGTACTTGCGGCTTTAGTGAAAATGTCGGCCAATTGATCTTCACTCCTTGTGTAACACGGCAATATGACCTCTTGGATCACCATTTGTCTTACCTTATGGCAGTCCACCTCAATGTGTTTCGTCCTCTCATGAAACACTGAGTTTGAGGCTATGTGAATGGCTGCTTGGTTGTCACAATGCATTGTGATTGGAGAAGTGATCTCGACTCCCAAATCCTTGAGTAATCCTTTGATCCATACCAGCTCGTTTGTAAGTTTCCTCATGGCTCTATATTCAGCTTCAGCACTTGAACATGAAACCACCTTTTGCTTCTTGCTTTTCCAGGTTACCAAATTGCCTCCAATGAAGGGTGCAATAGCCAGTAGTGGACTTCCTATCATTTCTGTCTCCTGCCCAATCAGCATCACAGTATCCTATTACTTCTGTGTTGCCATTACATCCCATCCATACTCCTTGTCCAGGAGCTCCATTGAGATATTTGAGTATTCTCTCCACCATTTTCCAGTGATGAACCTTTGGTACTTGCATATGCTGGCTCACCTGGTTCACAGCAAAGCAAATATCAGGTCTAGTGATCGTTAAATAGATAAGCTTACCTACTAGTCTTCTATATTGTTTTGGATCATCAAATGGTGTTGCCTCATACTCCCCCTCACGCAAGATCTTATAGCCATCCTCTAGTGGAGACTTTGCCGGTTTCTCTCCAAGCATACCTGCTCCATTCAAGAGATCAAGTGTGTACTTTCTTTGAGATAGGAATAGCCCATCTTTAGATTGGCATACTTCTATTCCAAGAAAGTACTTTAGTTCACCCAAATCTTTAATATCAAAAACAGATTTTAAATATGCTTTGGTGGTTTGTATACCTTCTTTGTCACTCCCTGTGATGATGATATCATCAACATACACAAGGATGACTACTATACCTTGTTGGCTGGTGAGAGTGAATAGAGTATGGTCTGCCTCAGATCTACTAAACCCTTTTCCATTAAGGGTAGTGCTGAGCTTATGGTACCATGCTCTTGGTGATTGCTTCAGCCCGTAGATGGCCTTCTTGAGTCTCAACACGTTTCCTGGTTTGACCATATCTTCTAGACCAGGAGGAGGACGCATGTAGACCTCATCCTCTAGTTCTCCTTGTAGAAAAGCGTTCTTCACATCCATTTGCCATAGTTCCCACTCCAAGTTGGTTGCAAGTGACAGTATAATTCTAATGGTGTGAAGTTTGCTACTGGTGCAAATGTATCCAAGTAATCTTCTCCATAAGTCTGAGTGAATCCCCTTGCTACCAGCCTTGTCTTCTTTCTTTCTGGTTTTCCATTAGCTAGATACTTGATGGTGTAGATGAGGCGACTTGTTACTGCTTTCTTTCCTTTGGGGAGCTCAGCCTTAAACCATGTATCATTCTTGATCATGGCATTGATTTCATCTTCAACCGATGCTCTCCACTCATCATCTGCCATGGCCTTTTCATAAGTTCTTGGAAGATACTCTTGATCTACGTTGCTTATGAAGGCTTGATGTTCTTCTGGATATTGGACCAACGAACACACTGCCTGAGTGGGATGGGTAACTACATTGGCATTGAAGTAGACCCTTTTATGCCTAATCCTGGTGCTCTTCTTAATGCGTTGTACTTGCACTTGTTCTTCAGTGTCGTCATCCTCATGATCTTGTAGGTGATCAGGTTGATCATGACTTTCAGAACCTTCATGCTGTATTGCTCCTTCTGGTTCTGGTTGGTTGCCCCCCTCAGGATCAACCGGGAAACCCTCTGGAGCTGTATCTGCGGTTGGATTAAGCGCCTCTCTTGGAGTCTCATTTGCAGAGTGCTGTT
>CAJHQP010010682.1:0-17783 GCA_905132765.1 Moricandia arvensis
CTCTCATTCTCTCAAAATCTCAGTCACACATTCAGAAGCAGAGAGTTCTAGTTTCAATTGTGCAACAGGTTTATCAAAGAAAGTGTTATACACTAGAATATCCTCAAAGAACAGTCCTACACGTTTAGAATCATTTTCAGCACACAAACAATCAATCTCAAGCTCAGAGATATTTGCAGATTTCAAAATTTCAAACCTAAAATCAGAATGATGCAATTTCGGTTCATGCAACTTCCTAGGTTCTTTCAAGACATACGTGGATGCAAAACAGTCATCAGTGATCAAATCATGCCTAGGAAAATGCACAACAAAACTCTTCTCTTCAGTTCTAGCAAATGAATCACAAGGTTGTCTAAAACAGAAATCAGTTTGTTTCAACTCAAGCTCTAAAACCTTTTCAAAGCGATCAAAGCTTTTGCTATATTTAAGAAACTGATCAAGACTCAAAACATGACCAGAAATGTTGTTTTTATTATTTTGAAAATGTTTTTGATCAAAGAGGTTTTCTGGTTCCAGTCCTTTAAAAGATCTAAGCAAGTTATCAAAAACAGAATTTGAAACACAAAAAACTTTTACTTTGTCAAGACCAAAACGTTTTATGTCTTTAGTACTCACTTTAACACACATTATAGGCACAGAACTAACCACTTTAGCTTCCTTACAGTGCTTTTGCTGGTTATGAGACAAGGGTTTAGGAGTTGGGTTAGACTGCAAGCTGTTCTGATGTTCCAACTCTTCTCCTTGTGTTGATTGCTCTGGTTGTCTCTCTACTGATCCTTCTTTGCAACCTGTGACACTGAAACAAGGCTACTCGGTTGCACCGGTTTAAGAAAAGTTAGTTCATCACAAGAAGTACTGAAATTGAATTCAGGCTGAGGTAAGAAAAGAGAACACTCTTGTTCTGTCCCAGACTTTCTTTCTACCAAAGATGTTTCTGTTTGAGCTTCTTGAGTTGGTGCAGTTAAATCTGATTGTGCAACTGAGTCTGGTTCTGCAAGTTTGAGGTCTAATACATCAGTGAATGGAGCTTGGTTCTGTACTTCTAAGGATGGACGTGTAGTCTTAGCCTGATTGAGTTGTTTCTCCACATCCCTGAACGCTTGTGAAATTGCCTTCCTTATGCTATCTTCAATGGGACACGTTGAGGTTTTGCTTGATGATCCAACTGGACTTGAGTTCTTGATGTCTTGTTGTTTCTGAGCAGAGTTTGAAGAGCGTAGCTTTGTCTCTGGTTGCCTTTGAAGTACATCCTTGTGGTACTGTCTTGGAACATACTCTCTACACATCAAAACCCTCAGCTTATGCCAAGTTTCCACTGGTTCTTTTCCATCAAGTCTTCTGGACCTTATCAAGTGATTCCACCATCTCAAAGCATCACCACAAAACTCAGGAGTAGCCACTTGAACCTTCTTTCTTCCAGCATAGCTTTGACAATTGAAAAACAACTCCATCTTCTTTTCCACTCCACATATGCTGCCGGATCATCATCACCATAGAAAGGATGGATTCTTATCTTTTGGTCAGCAAACTTGTCTCTGCCTTCATGCCCACGTATCAGTCTTCTCTCTTTGCTTCTAGACTCAAGACTATGACGAATAGCTTGTTGAAGATCCTGTCTAAACTCCTTCCAAAGTTGATCAAGACTAGTTTTCATCTTTTGCTGCAGCTGAGCATTCACTGCCTTAAGTAACAGCCTTTCATCCTTAGTGAGGACTCCTTTCTGATCTCCTGCCATGGTACCTGAGACAAGAGAAAGATTAAGCCAGTAAGTAGTTCAAGGAGTACACGAGAAGTAAAAAGGAAAAAGATCAACACCAAAAGGATAAGCTTGCTCGGCAAGATAAGAGAAAAAAGGATAGCGGCTAGGTTTTTCCAATTCTAGGGCTTCCGCTTGCAAGCAAAAAGGAAATTCTTCTAAATCTTGTCTAAAACTTCTCTAAGATTTCGAGCAGCCTAACAACTTAGATCTACTCGTGTTCAAGGTGATTAACAAGATTTGCAGAAGAAACAAAGTGATCTAGGGAGACAAGAACTTATGCGGCTAGGGTTAAAAAGGAACTAGGGTTTCTGCCTAACAAGTAAAAAGGAAAATCTCAAAATTTCGCCTAGAACACAAATCAAACTCGAGCAGCCCTAAGACAACTTAGATCTACTTCTGTTCAAGATGATTAAGAAGATTTACTGATCAAACAAAGAGATTTAAAGAGAAAACGAAACTTCCCTAACCAAAGTTGCTCGATACCACTTGATGCGCCCTAGGATGTTCTTTGGTTGATGGGGATGGATAGATCCTTGCAAGAACGAATCAGAGACTCAAGTTCTTCAAGGTTTGTGGATTGAATGGTGACACAAGAGGGATGGATGATCTCTTGATACTCCTAGGCGACTGATCTGGATATGACACACCAAATAAGAAGCCCTTAGGTCTCTAGATATTACACACCAGAACTCGACAACTTCTAGAGAGAGAGAGAGCCGTCAAGAGAGAAAAGAAACTCGTGGTTTATTGATTGCTTGAGTACAATAGGGTTAGGAGAACCCTTTAAATAAAAGAAACCAGAGAACAGGCTCTCTAGGGTTTCGAAAATAATAAAAAGGAAAACAATAGTTTAAAAATAACATAAGCTTTAAAATGTAATAAAATGTGAACTTCTGCTAGTCTTGGGCCGAGATAGAGCCTAAGTGATGTGTAAGACAAGTTGTGGCCTCGTTAAAAACCTTCCTCCAGAAAACCTCGTGGGACAAAACCAAAAGCAAGGAAAAGAGCACGCACCAAGTGTCTTGCCTAGACACTAACTCAGCTTGATGTAGAGATGGCTTGAATGGTGATCAAGACATCTCGGATCAAACCTTGTCCAAGACTTTATTCTTGTTGTGGATGTGAAGTGAGTAATCCAACAACATTATCCTTAAGTTTCTTGACTCTGGAACGAGTCATGGGACCTTCTGGAATGGCTAGAGCATCATCGCCAGGCTGCTGGTGCATTGTGGCTTCATGTGGCTCATCTAGACTCTCCTTGTTCTTCTTAGTGATCCGGTCCATGATCACATCATCTAAGCTCCCTTTGTCCTCTTTAGTAAGCTGGTCCATGATCACATCATTCATCCAGCATATCATCAAGACGAGGAATGGGATGTCTGTACTTTATTGTGATGTTGTTGATGGCTCGACAGTCTATACACATTCTCCAGGTTCTTTCCTTCTTTGGAAAAAACAGCACATGAACAGCACAAGGAGTGAGGCTCTCTCTGATGTGTCATTTATCCATAAGCTCAGTAACTTGTCTTTGAAGCTCCAATGTTTCTACAGGGTTGGAACGATAAGCTGGTCTGTTTGGTAAGGAAGCTCCTGGCACGAAATCAATCTGATGTTCTATGCCACGAATTGGAGGCAGACCTTGGACATTTTCTTATGCAAAGACATCTCCATACTCCTTCAAAATAAAATCAAACTCACTCGGAATAGCCGGTGCACTGTCAGAAGATGAGGTTAGCGTTCTCTTGTAAACAAACAAGATCATAGCTTGCTGAGCATACATGTTTCTTTTAACCTCAACATTCTTGACAAATAAATTGGAGTTTCTTACCTTCTGTTCCTTGTCAGCCTCTCTTTTGTTTTTCAGTTGTACCTGGTCAAGGTGAACTTTGTGAGGTGACAGCGGGACTAATGTGATCTTCTTTCCTTGGTGCTCAAAGGAGTGGCGATTTGTGAAGCCATCATGCAACACCTTGTGATCATACTGCCAAGGTCTCCCTAAGAGAGTATGTCCAGCATCCATAGGAAGAACATCACACAATACTTCATCTGCATATCTTCCAATGGGGATAGGAACCTTAACTTGCTTCTGGACTTTCAAATCTCCATCTTCACTAAGCCACTGCAGAGTGTAAGGCTTTGGGTGTTTTTGAACCTTCAGATTAAGCTTCTCAACCAGGGATGAGCTCGCCACATTGGTGAAACTTCCTCCATCAATAATCAAGCTGCAAACCTTGTCTTGAATCTGACATCTAGTATGGAACAGGTTATCTCGCTGGTTCTGCTCTTCTTCCTTTTGCTTCACACTCAAAGTTCTCCTAGTAACCAGTAGCTCTCCTTTTACTGGATAGTCCATGTTTTCTTCATCAGAATCAATCAAGAGTTTCTCTTCTTCAGATTCATACTCTCCATTCACAAGCAGGATCATCAGCTTCTTGTTTGAGCACTCATTGGCATAATGTCCAATGCCATGACATTTAAAACACTTCACATCTCTGGTTCTCGTGGCTGGAGCTTTTCCTTTGTCATCTCTGCCATTTCCAGAAGTCTTAGTCTCCTCTTTTGGCTTGTTGAAAGCCTTCTCTTCTTTGTTGTAGGCTGGTTTAGAAGATGATCCATGCTGGTTCCTGGTATAGGACTTCCTCTTGTTCTGTTGCTCAATAAGCACTGCTTTGTGAAGAAGTTCCTCCATGGTGTTGTACTCTTGCATCTCTAGCCGATCCTGCACTTCTCTGTTCAAGCCTCCTTGAAACCTTGCCATGGTTGATTCATCATCTTCATTAACATTGGCCTTGATCATGAGAGTTTCCATCTCCTGGAAGTAATCTTCAACACTCTTAGTTCCTTGAGTTAGTCTTCTGAGTTTTTGATTTAGATCTCTGCCATAGTGACTTGGAACAAATTTAGCCTTCATGAGAGTCTTCATCTCGTACCAGGAAGTAACTGGAGCCATTCCAGTGTGTCTTCTCTTGTGCATAATCTGTTCCCACAAGTTGACTGCATATCCACTAAACTCAGTTGCAGCAAGCTTCACTTTCTTCTCTTCAGTGTAGTTTTGGCACTCAAAAACTAACTCCATTTTTTCTTTCCCACTCCATGTAAGCATCAGGATCATTCTTACCAAGGAAAGGTGGAACTCTCAGCTTGATATTACCCAGGTTATCATCAGTTCTTGGTCGTGCGTTGTAGCTTCTCCTGGATCTAACATCACTCCTTCCTGAAGATGAATAAGCATCATCGGAATCATCCTCTCTTGCTTCTCCTCTGGTTCTTCTTGCAGGGCGGTCAGCAGCTCTGTTTCTAGGATGTCTAGTTCCATAAAAGAACTCATTGGCTTCCTCTTCTCTTTTTGTCAAGTTATCTGTGACCTGCTTGGTAATCTCAGCAATCAGGGCCTGCATCTGAAAAGGATTAATATTGACAGTACGTGTTGTCTCCTCTGCTTGATTATTGTTGTCGCCTGACATGGTTCCTGCAAAATCAATAAACTTTAGCAAAACACAGAACTCTCTCTTTCTCTCACGATCCTCCTTTGTTCTCTCAAGTTTTGTGTTGAAGGTGATTCAAAAGTTCTGTGACCAACCCAATCAAATGAAACTGCAGAAACCCAAAATCCCAAAGAAAAGAGAAAGATAGACAGATTGCAAGATTTTGGATGAGCAAGTGATTTTACCAAACCTCAGTCCGATTTCTCCTAGACTGAACCCGATTTCTCCTGGGGATATTTTAATCAGATCTGGCTCACTTGCAAACAGATAGACAGATAAGAGATTGATAAGAACAGAAATACCCAGAATAAAAGATGAATTCAAAATCCCAAAGAGATGAACTTGAAATCCCAGAAAGTTTCAGACTTTGATAGATTAGAGATTGAAAAATAACCCAGAACTTGTAGATCGACAGAGTGGTTGCTCTGATACCACTTAATGACTTCTTCCCAAGGATTTCCACTCTGATTTTGGTTGGATCTACTATGTAACAGATTGAAAGATGAAGGTTTTGATGGATATTGGTTTGATGGACGAAATAGGGTTGATATATGGCTGGGTTGAAGGGGAATCGATGGATTGATACACTGAGGTTGCGGAATGGCCTCAGATACTCCTCTCTCTCACTCTAGATTCGACACACCAGTCAGTTTGAGAGCTTGTTGATTGTTTTGGGTTCACACACCTCAAAATCAAGTTGCTCAAAGAACAAATGAATCACCAAGAAGAAAAGAGTTTTTGATAAAAATGATGATTGAGTTCAGAACTGAAACAAAGCAACAATTTAAAGGGAAAATCAAGAGCAACTCGTGCATGAGGGCCTTGAGAGTTGTAGTTTCGTCCATGAGCACCTAGGGAAAAGAAATAAAACAAAAACATAAATAAACTAGCTGTTATAAGAAAATCAGAATAATTGAAGATGGTTGGGATGGTGGTGATTGGGCCAAGGATCTCTTTTTCACTTTCTTGGTTCTGAATAAGGCCAACAATCTTCTTAATTAGTTTCTTGGACCTGGATCTCGTGATGGGCCCAACAGATATGACAAATGGATCTTCTTTCTAGTATTTGGGCTTCTTTTGGGCTGAGAGAGAGACATCTTCATTTTGGGCCTGATCCACGCCATCTTCTTGATAATAACTTGATTCTTGCATCCATTCAGGTTCATCATCAGGTTCCTCTAAGGTTGACTCGTCCTGGATTGCATCAGGGGAAGTGATGCACGACCCTTGAGTGAAGTTTAAACATGTATGAACACATCCCAGACTTCCTATGTGTCTTGGGAACACACGCAAATATACAGGAGAGAAGGGAGAAGGCCGGACTTCACTCTCAATGACATGAACAGCCTTGAAGGCAATGCAGTGTAGAAAACAGTTTCATGGGAGTTCCATGGAAGGGAAGTTATGAAAGACCTTTGATGGAGTTTGATCATTTAAGATCAGGTCCTAGGATTCCTCTACAATCATATAATACACACAAATTTCCAGGGAAGAAGAGAGATGATCAGAGTTCACTCTCAAAGGCCAAGGCAGCCTTATAGGTGTATAAGGTGGGGATTAAGCAACAACAAGGTTAAGTTTGATTTGGGAAAGGCAAGGCCGACTGGAATGGATTTCAGAAGCAAGAAGAAATAATTGGAATGGGGCTTTAAGACTCCAGGACATACGTTCAAGGTAAAGGGTATGACCATAGAACAATGGGCCAAGATCATGGATCATTTTATCATGATTTTGGGGTGGTTTGTAATGGTTATATCCTATCTCTTCCTTGTCTGTTTAAATTACTTTACATTCATTTTATACTCCATATTGACATGAGGAACAGAGTGGTTTAGTCTCGGAATTGGCTTGGTAAAGAGTCAAGGTAATGTTCTAAGTAACACCAAACATGAACATGGTTCATGGGGACTGCCCATGAACGGTTCTCATATGATCCAATTGGATTTGGTGGATTCCAAGTATGGGAATCTCTTAGTGGTGATTTATCATGAATTTTAATTAGTTTTTGGAGCAGGTTTGAAGGATGCCATTTTTGGGCCAGAGATTCATTCTAAGGACCGACACAAGCATTGAGCTGGTGTGGTTAATCAAGGAAGGCCGTGTGTTATCTGATCCTGGAAAGGATGGACGACCTTATCCATAGATGATGGATCAAGGTGTCTGATCTGAATGATCAAAGGATGCATCGGTTGTAAGAGCAAGACTGATCGGGTTCAATGGGACATGGTTCCATGGCCGGTTAGGTATGTGTGAAGACTCATCAGGTCTGAGTCATGTGGGGTGGTTGGTTGATTGACTTAGGATCTGATGAGTATTGTTAGTCCATGAGAGGGACTTGGTATCATATTCTACAAAGCATAAGGATGATGCATGAGCTGAGAAGAGCCAGATGCATGTTATTTACCATTGAAGACTTCCCAAAGGTTACTTGGTCAGTGGGGATGGTTGGTTGAATGACTAAGTACCCAAGGGAAGATGTTTATGCAGGTATAAGAGAGTTGGATGAGTTGGCAGGGAGCTGGGCGCAGCTAACTTGTAGCTCTATCAGCTGGAAGATAGTAGATGGAACCTCAGGTGAAGTGTTTCAGCTTAGCTAACTGGATGAGCTAGTTAAACAAGCTGAGGCAGCTGGTGTTGGAACTCATGAGTGTTTGTCTCATGTCAAGAGAGTATTCAGTTAACTTGTAACTGAATCCTCTTCAACCATACAACAGGAACTCACCATTTAAAGGAAGAGATAACCAACTGGTGGTTGAATCCTCTTACACAGCCTACACTATAACCAAGATCCTAGACAGCAAACTGGTTATGTGTGGCAAAGAATCTCTAGTTTGAATCTAATCCTTGAGAAGTGACACAACACTTTCAGTTTGTTCACTTAAGGAGAATGAGAAATAGATTCAGTAATCTAGAGCTTAAGAAGAGATAAAGAAGAGTTTAGAGTGAGTTTTACAAGTATTAGGCTGCCTTAAGAGAGAAGAGGTAAGGCAGCCTCTAAACCATAATGCTTAACTCCTCACATTGTGAATATTGTTTAGACACAAGAAAGAGAGAGAGAGACACACGAATTTAGAGAGAGAAACTTGTATTGATTCAGGTTAAATGTCACAAGTGATGGAGAAGCCTTTAAATAGGCAATACAGATGATTAAACAATTACTAAAACATGAAAACATAAACAAATAATTCCTTAGAGAATGAGAAGAGGCCAAAGGGGATACAGCCAAGGTTTGGCTCGTCCAGGAAGAGAAGAAAGGGACAGGAGGCAGGGTGTGGTCTCCATGGTGATAGTGACAGGTCTGCTACAACTCCTTATGCACCCATGTGACTTTTCTCTGCCTAATTCAAACCAGATCCTTCCTTTTGAATTCAAACTGAATAGACTATGTTTTCTGGAGCTTAGCAACGTCCCTTAATCCTTCCCACTTCTTTTCTTGCCTTCCAAAGTAAGTTAGGTCAAGATGATTGCTTGTTGAGCAAGTCTGTACGGACAGAACCAAATTGGCTTCTCTTGTTGAACTCTCTTTAAATAATCAACCAGCTTCTTCTTCTGGTCATTCATTTCTTTATTTTAACACTCCCCCTCAAGATTGACCATAGGAGATCCTTGGGCAAGCTTGGAACTGAGAGCACTTGCCTCATTAAAAACCTAAGTATGTAAAACCTCTTGGATAAAACCATACTTAGGGAAAAAGAGTGGCAACCACCCTCAGCCTAGGGATCGACCAGTGGGTTTATGAGTCTTATGATCAAGTTTAGGGACTCATAAACCCTGGATCATGGCCTTACTTCAATGGCAAGAAGGCACCAATGCCTTCCTTACTTCACATTCAAAACGGCTTGGAACTCACCATGTGGCTTTTTCTTTGTCTCCCACTTTCTTCTGACATCCTGCCATCATCAAAGGGTTTAATCCACGACCAGACTCTTCTCATGAGCTCCAAGTACCTGATTCAAACAATGCACACACACTTGCATCAATTCTCAAGGGGCAAACCTATTTAAACTAGAATAAGTATAGTTTAGGCACTTCCCTTGCATAAGAAGATGGACACTGGCTTCTCATATTAACAGCTGGCCTTAGCTCGGTTCTAGCTAGCTGAGGTGAGTCGGCTCGATGAGCTGGATGAGCTAGCTAAGTCAGCTAAGAGGATGAGCTAACCAATTCAGCTGGACTGATGAGCTAACAAGCTCCGTGGATGTGGCCAAGGTATGACTTAGCAAATACTTGGATAAATTAGTATCTTGCTAGGATGCTGGTACAACGGTTTAGGGGAATGGAATGTTAACCTGAAATGATAAACCATCTCACTAAAGGTTAATGTACAAAGCTCGGCAAAACCCACTTAGAGATTGATGAAGGTCTAAGGAGGGTCCAGAAGCTTATGCAGAGCTAGAACAAGGTTCAGGAGGGGTTTACTATGAAGGAAGAAGGCTTGGGTGCAATTTGGGAGCAATTGGTTGAGGTGCAAAAATAGGGTGGTTCGTACCGTACGGCCGTACGGACTGTACGGCCTGTACGGACGAGCCGACCCGGGAAACTTATTTCTCGATCATTTGAAGATATTTTAGGTTTGTGCAAAACCGGGTCAAGTTGTACGGACCAAACCCTAAATCCGTACAACCCTAGGACTTACCTTGCATCCCAAGTCACAGAGAAGCTTCAATGGTGAAGAAAGAGTCGCGGATGGTTTGGAGAAGAAGATGGGATCAAAATGGCATCTAGGAAGGCATCTGCGAGATGCTGCTTGTCTTGACCGTTTATGGATAAGGTTCAGGCTGGAAAGGAAGGAGGCTGAACCTGGACTGATCTCTGGATAGATGCATAGGCCTTGGTGGCCGATTCTAGGCCAAGTTACACTCTTGACCAGCCAGGCTGTCCCCAAGCGTGTATAGCTCCTGCTCCACTCATTTCAAACCTTCCCTTGACTCCACATGCTTGCTCTGATATTTTGTAAACCCTAGACTAGCTCATTTATCTATTTTGGGCATCGGTGGTCAAGAGAGAGAATCCAAATGGTAATTATACTTATGTAATTATACTTATGTACACATGGTAATTATACTTATGTACACGATTGTTTATGCCCTAATACTATTTAATGCTTTAGAATCATCAACAATGCTTTAGAATCATCAACATGCTCGGGTCAGAATCATCAACATTCTTCAAGCTGAGATTATGCTCGAGTTTAATAATCAAGCTGAGATTTTCTCTCCTTCACAATCTCTTAGTCTCTATCTCTTTATTCTCTCTATTCTCTGGTTACTTAGCCTTATAATCTCTCATATACTCTCGTAATCTCTCATACTCTCTCACGAATCACTCTCACTCTTCCATCAGTCTCTCGTTCTTCCTCATCAAGTCTCATCCTCAACATCTCCACACTTGTTCATCATCACTCAAGCACTTGTTCTCTGAAAACTTTCATGGTATCAGAGCCAGGTTGCTCAGTCTCCTGGTGAAGCTTTCGCATCAGTCACAAGCTCTAAAGATCACTCCTTTCAAGATCCAGTTCATCCGGATCTAAAGTCCACACCTTTGAAGACAAAGAAGACAGTCTAGCTCATATCCGACCTCAAGATGGAGTCTTCCAGAGCCATTGTCATTCCAGTCATCCTCAAAGGTCCCAACTACCTCCTCTGGTCACGCCTGGTGAAAACAGCCCTTGGTGGAAAGGGGTTATGGAACCATTGCATCTCAGGTGCTCCAAACTCCTCCAAAGCTGTCGCCTCTCAAGAGAGTTCATCCAGTGGTGATACTGGCTCTCTTACTGTCTCGGAAGAGAAGTGGCAACAAGATGATTACCTGGTCTTAACCTTTCTCCAAAGCTCCATAGAAAGATCTATCCTTGAAGCCTACTCATACTGTGAGAGTGCTAAGGAGCTTTGGGAAACCTTAAACAAGATCTATGGTAACATCTCTAACCTCAGCCGAGTCTTTGAAATCAAGAGAGCCATCAACAACCTGTCCCAAGAGAATGAGGAGTTCACAGTTCATCTGGGAAAGTTCAGAGCCCTTTGGTCTGAACTAGAGATGCTGAGACCTCAATCCATTGATCCAGAGGTGTTGAATGAAAGAAGGGAGCAAGACAAGGAGTTTGGTCTGCTCTTAACCCTCAGTCCTTCCTTCAATGACCTTATCAAGCATATCCTAAGGTCTGAGAAGCTTCCCACGCTTGAAGAGGTGTGTTCCCAAGTCCAAAAGGAGGAAGGTTCACACGGGTTGTTTGAAGCAAAGGAGAGTCCTCTCCTTGCCTCACAAGCTGAAGCAGATCCTCAGTCCAACAAGGCGGCTTACAAGAGGGAGGACAGAAGGGGTCTCAAGTGCGAGCATTGCAAGAGGGATGGACACACCAAGGAGAGGTGTTGGTACTTAACCCACATCTCAAACCTACCAAGTTCAGATGACCCGTTTCCATGGAGGTCAAGGAATCAGCTCAGATTCCTTGGGTTGTAAGCAAACCTCCTAAACCCTTAATAAGAGCTTGTGTCTTGTTTAGTTGTGCATTGAGTGGTGTTTGTGTCCCAAGATCTCCTGGCTTGTTTATTGCATTGTAGTATGTTCCTGGTCCCTTTTGTCATAGTTTATCCATCATGGTTGTCGTGAAGCATTTAGAAATTGTCTAAGCTCTTGTTTCATGGTTTGATAATCTGTTTTGCATAAGCATATCTCATTTTGTCTAAGTTCAATCCGGTTGCATACTGGTTCTAATGCCTTTGTTTAATCCATCAGTGTTTGCTTGCATCATTGGTTTTGATTGGAACTGGTGTGCATAGTCTCTTGTAGCTCTCGATGAACCTATTGCATTCATATTGTATTGCTTAAGTTGTTGCATCTATTGCTGCCATGAAATTAAAGCCTAAAGTGTCAGTGTATTGTTAAAAGCATACATTGCCCTTTAGAGATTGAAATGTGCTGGATCTTGTTCTGTGATTAGCTTGTTTCAAGATCATAGCTTGTTGAGGCATTGGTGATCAAACCGGATGTGTGATCTTGGTTTGGTCCCAATGGGATGATCTAATCTTGCATTGAGTTGTGGTGCTGTTAGGTATACAAGAAGTACAGTGACAAACCAAACCAAGTGACAAGATACTGATCTACATGCCATTGCATATCATCACTGGACGAGGTCAGTCACAAACTACAGGAAGTGTAGTGTGATTGAATATGCAATGAGAGGATGATGCCATTGTATGATACCACATGGACGTGTCAGTCCCAAATTCTAGAAGAAGTGTAGAGTGGGTTATCATACATGAGAGACTACCTTGTGAGGGCTCTTAAGGTGATTCAACACCATGTGTTCCTGGTATAAGGAAGAGAGCCAAACTCACAAGGGTTAGGACATCAAGTCTTTGGAAAGACTGATGGTTCCTTAAGACCATGGAACTGTATACACTAATCTCACAAGCTTAGCTCCTCCAATAGTCTCGGAGTTAAACTTGAGGGGGAGTCTAAATGTACATGATCCATGGTCCAGTATCAAGCCGTGCAAGGACTTCAACAAAGGATCACCAAACCGGGTCCTAGGCAGTGGCGTGTCTATGCAAAGAGGCTGTTCAAGCAGCCTTGGTATTCAGTTTTGATTTAGTGAGTGTAAAGGCACGAGTTTAAGAGAGAAACAGATTGATTGTATGAAAGATTAGAGAGATTAGAGAGAATAAAGAGATAAGAGAGTAAAGAGAGTAACGAGAGAGAGAGAGGCTTAAACTCGGTTGATTGATGAAAAATGAGAGAGTTACAACATAATATAGAGTCAAGATACAGGGTTTTCGTGGAGGAATCAAGATGCTTTGGTATCTTCTTTTCTGGCCACATAAACTCCTTTTAGCTCCTTCCTTGCTGGCACAAAAGTTCTTTTACTTTCCAGCTGTGCCAGCCTGTCCAAGACTCTCTCCTTATCCTTTCCCAACGTTATAGCAACAGGATAAGGGTAAGGTAACTTCTTCTTGATAGAAAGTTATCGGGTAACTTTGGTAAGTTTTGGTCGAGGTTTGGTCGACCCGGAATGGTACGGCCTGTACGGCTGTACGGCCTGTACGGCCTGTACGGCCTGTACGGCCTGTACGGCCTGTACGGCCTGTACGGCCTGTACGGCCTGTACGGCCTATACGACTGGTCGATCCAAACTCTCCCAAAACCTTCCCAAACTTCCTTCTCTTCAGCCACATAACCCCCCTTCACTTCTCTTTATGTACTCACTCATTTCAACACTCCCCTCAAGCTTGACCATTGTGGAACAAGTCAAGCTTGGAATGCCATGAGATCTTCCTCATTAAAAACCTTACCAAAGAAACCCTCCTTAGGGATAAAACCTTGATAAGGAAAAGAGTAAAGACCCCATGGCGAGGGATCAGTTGTTTGGAGTGAGATCAATGAGTCCCAACCTAGAAAGGATGGATCCATTGTTTTTAATCTCGCAGCCTTGGTGAACACATCAGCAAGTTGATCCTCACTCCTTGTATAGCATGGCAATATCACTCCTGATACAATCATCTGTCTCACCTTATGACAATCAAACTTCTATGTGCTTTGTTCTCTCATGGAAGACTGAGTTCGACGCAATGTGAATTGCTGCTTGATTATCACAGTGCATTGTCATGGGAGTGGTCCTGTTCAATCTCCAGATGCTTCAGAATGCCCTTGATCCATACCAACTCGTTTGTCAGCTTCAACATAGCCCTATACTCAGCCTCAGCACTTGAACAGGAAATAACCTTCTGCTTCTTACTCTTCCAAGTAACCAGGTTCCCTCCAATGAATGTACAATACCCAGTAGTTGATTTCCTATCAACTCTATCTCCTGCCCAATCAGCATCACAATACCCAACTACTTCTGTACTGCCATTGCATCCCATCCACACTCCTTGTCCAGGCGTGCCACTCAAATACCTTAGTATCCTGTCAACCATCTTCCAGTGATGGACCTTTGGATCCTGCATATGCTGACTTACTTGATTCACTGCAAAACATAGATCTGGTCTTGTGATAGTCAAGTAGATCAGCTTCCCAACCATCTTCCTGTATAACTTAGCATCCTCAAACAACTGGTTCTCTTCAATCTCCCCCTCAAGTAGAACCTTATACCCCTCTTCAAGAGGTGTCTTGGCTATCTTTCCTCCAAGCACATCAGTCTCCTTCAACATTTCCATCGTATACTTCCTTTGAGACATAAACAAACCCTCCTTAGATCTGCATATCTCAATCCCCAAGAATACTTCATCTCTCCCAAATCTTTGATATCAAACACTGACTTGAGAAACTCCTTAGTAGCTTTAATCCAGCCTTATCACTTCCTGTGATGATCAAATCATCCACATACACCAATATCACAATGATCCCTGATGGAGTAACCAGAATGAAGAGAGTGTGATCTAGTTCAGACTTTCTGAACCCTCTCCCATTTAGAGTTGTACTCAGCTTTCTATACCAGGCTCTAGGTGACTGCTTTAACCCATATATAGCTTTCTTCAATCTCAACACATTTCCTGGTTTACTAGATGCTCAAGACCAGGGGGCGGCAGCATATAAACCTCATCTTCAAGCTCACCTTGCAAGAAAGCATTCTTCACATCCATCTGCCATAAGTCCCACTCTAGGTTTGTAGCAATAGACAATACAATCCGGACTGTGTGAAGCTTAGCTACAGGAGCAAATGTATCAATGTAATCTTCACATAAGTCTGTGTAAAGCCTCTTGCTACTAACCTGGTCTTCTTCCTATCAATCTGCCCATTTGCAGGTATTTGATTGTAAATATCCATCTACTAGTCACAGCCTTCTTCCCCTTAGGTAGTTCACTCTCATACCATGTGTCATTTCTGATCATTGCATCCCTTTCATTACCCACTGACTCTCTCCATTCTTTATCCTTCATGGCTTCTTCATAGGATCTTGGAACCTCATTCTCATCCAAGTTACACATAAAACACCATGTGTTCTTCTGGATATTCTGCAAAGGAACACACGACTTGAGAAGGATGCTTCACAGCCTGGGCATTGTAGTACACTCTCGTGTTTAACCCAGTTGGAAGGATCCCTCCTAACCCTTGTGCTCCTCCGCAAAGGCTGAACCTCTTCTTGAACTTCTGGAGGTGTCTCATTTACCTCCTCTCCACTAGACTGATCCAAATTCTCAGCCTCATGTGTCACCTCTTGATCATGATGACCTGAATCCTCTTGATGCTGCTCCTGCACTTCTGATTAGACTCTTCTCCCCCCTCATGATCAAGAGGGGTTGTTCCTTCAGTTCCTCTAGCTTGATCAGAAGGAGGAGTGCCCCTTATCCCTTCATCTTGGGACATGTTTACCCCAAGCTTCTCCAATAAGAACTTCAGATTCAATGCCTTATCCTCTGGTTCTTTAGACATGTCTTCTAAGTCTTCCCATTTCTTTTCCTCATAATACCCCTTTGCCTCCATGAACTTCACATCTCTGGAAACCAACACTCTCCTTGTCACTGGATCATAGCACTTGTACCCCTTTTGAGTTACTGAGTAACCAATAAACATAGCTTTAGTGCTCTTTGCATCCAACTTGTTCCTCTGCTCTCCAGGAATCAAGACATAGCACCGACACCCAAACACTCTCAAGTGATCTATATATGGCTTGGTTTTGTTCAACACTTCATATGGAGACAGATTCTTCAATATCTTGGTTGGAATCCGGTTGATAAGATAGCATGCAGTCTGAACTGCATCACTCCAAAATCGCCTATGGACATTAGCATGGTACATCATGGATCTAGCAACCTCCATAAGATGCCTATTCTTCCTCTCAGCAACTCCATTCTGCTGTGGTGTGTAAGGACAACTCGTCTGATGCACTATCCCATGCTTGGCCAAGTGATTCTTGAATGCATGACTAGTGTATTCTCCACCATTGTCTGACCTTAGTACCTTCACAGTAGCATTGTAATGATTAGTAACATATGCTTGGAAGTTTACAAAGGCATCTAACACTCTATCCTTAGATGGAAGCAATGTGATCCAAGTATACTTAGACTTCTCATCAATAAACGTCACAAAATACTTCTGATTATCCCTAGACACACATGGAGATGTCCACACATCAGAGTGTATTAGATCAAAGCAGTTTTCATATATAGTCTCTGATGTTGGAAACACAGTTCTACAATGCTTCCTAGGATGCAAGCTTCACACTCCAAATGATTGAATGATAGAGTAGGTAAGATCAGTTCAATTGCACGAGTATGAGGGTGACCCAATCTAGCATGCCAAGTACTGCTATCAATACTATCAGTAGCACTACTTAAACAAATAGAGTCAAGGGTTTAGAGGAGCTTAGTCGTTTGGAGATGGTAGAGCTCATATCTACTGTCTCCTCGGCCAATAACTTGTCCAGACTCCAAGTCTTGAAACTCCACTTCCATTTGGCCTGAATACAACTTGGCAATTGAGATCCACAGTTGCTTTCTTCACAGATATCAGATTGGATGTGAACCGAGTAGGTAGAAGGAACTGAATCCTTCTCAAACAATTTCAGATTGCCTATCCCCTCTATTGGGATCTGATCACCATTAGATATCCTGACACTACCCTGTGTGGCTTTGATATTACTCATCAAACTCCTATCACTGATCATGTGATGGGTTGCTCCAGAATCCACTATAATAGGATTACTAGCCTCTCCACCCAACACTAGAGTGTCTCTTTTGCTTCCTGGTTCTAACCAAAGCTTGAATGTGCTCCATAAATGTCCCCAATCCTTCCTCGTAATAGGACCATCAGCTCTTGATATCTCTGGTTCATTGGATCCCAATCTTTCCTAATACTGACTCACCCATGTAAGCTGAATAGGAGCATTCTCCTCTGACCATATGCTGTGTCACTTCCTTGATCAGTATCCTTAGGTGCTTTTCCAGTCCGGCAGGATGTATGTTTGTCTTCCCATACTTTCCCTTAGCTTTCTTTGACCCTGGAAAGCTTCATCAGTCTTCCTTTCTTACGTCTCATACCACTCTTCTTACAAGCTGGTTGCTTTGTTCAGTTTAGGACCACTTTGTTCTCTTTGAACCAAAGTACCTACACCATCCGCATCAATCAGCTTTGACCACAAGTATCTGAGCTTCCTTATCAACTGATTGAACTCGTTCTTTCTCTGCTCTAAGTCTCTGATAACCTTCTCAGCTACCCAGACAACCCATTCAGATTGAACTTGTTCCCAAACACTCCTTCAAGTCTCTCCCATATCTCCTTTGCGGCTTGGACATTGCTTATACACTTCCACAAACGATTTTGAGAGAGATCTATGGATGATCCTCAAGTGCTTTTATGTCTTCTCTAACCCACTTGTCTTCATCCTTCAGGTCATCTATCTGACCTTCCCAGTAGTCAATATCTCAAAGCTTCCACCTTTTCGGTGACTACTCCACAAACCATGGCTTTCCAAAGCTGTTTCAACAGATCCGGACACTTCCTCATAGGTTATCTCTTCCTGCAACACCTCAATCACAGATCTAGACTTCACTTTCACTCTGTGGTCGTTGGTTCCATTTTATGACCTTTCACCCAAACC
>CAJHQP010010683.1:0-17777 GCA_905132765.1 Moricandia arvensis
TAACATATGCTTGGAAGGTAACAAAGGCATTTAACACTCTATCCTTAGATGGAAGCAATGTGATCCAAGTGTACTTAGACTTCTGATCATAATGTCACAAAATACTTCTGATTATCCTAGAAAAACATGGAGATGTCACACTTTAGAGTGTACTAGATCAAAGCAGTTTTCTATATAGTCTCTGAAGTTGGAAACACAGTCCTACAATGCTTTCCAAAGATGCAAGTGAATAGGAGCATTCCTCTAACCATTTTCTGTGTCACTTCCTTGACCAGAATCTTTCGGTAAGCTGTATGCTTTTCTTCCAAAACTTTCCCTTAGCTCTCTCCAGCCATAGAAATCTTTCTAAGTCTTCCTTTCTTGCAGCTCATATAACTCTCCCACAAGCTGGTTGCTTATTCAGTTTACAACTACCTTGTTCTCTTTGAACAAGAAACTACACCATCCGCATCAACCAGCTCTGACCACAAGGATTTAAGATTTCTTATTAGCTGATTGAACTCGTCCTTTCTTCGCTCTAAGCTCTGATACCTTCTCAGCTTCATAGACCTTCATTAGATTGGACTTGTTCCCACAACTGCTATCATAGTTCTTCCCAATTTCTTCTTGTGGCTTTACATTGATTTCATAAACTCCAATGAAACGATTTCTCTGAGAGAGATCTATGGATGATCTCAAGTGCTCAATTTGCCTTCTCTGTGCCACTTGTTTCACTTCTGGTCATCCTATCTGACTTCCCTATGCTGTATATTCAAAAAGCTCTCTCACCCTTTCTATTATGACTCACTCAATAATCACCCTAGCTTTTCCAGGTGTTTCAACACCATCCAGCTACCTCCTGATTATTGACCTTAGGGATATCAAGAAGAAAAATAAAATGAAGAGGATGAGCTTCTTTGGGAGAGAGAGGCATCCGTACATGTGTACGAATGATTGACTCACAAAGTCATCATCTCCTGACCTAGAAGAGATTGAGAGACCAAGGAACAGAGGAGCACTCGCCAGTTTGAATATTCAAACTAGGAGAGTGAACCGTTGAAAGCAAAGAAGAAAGCGGTGAATTGTTTTATGGTAAATGACATTTGCCATGTGCTCAGCTCAACCACTTTGCAAACCAGACCATTCAGGACCTGTCCAATTCCTCTCCAGAACTCTACGATAGAGCACATTATTATATTTCATTCCTTTGATGTTTATTCATTTTATCGTACTTTAAGGCATCTGTATTTTAGTCTCTTGTCACCAGTTCTTATTCAATAAGCAAGGAACAATAGAATCCTTCTTATTTCCTCTTTTCTCTTCTCGAGTACAAACACAAACTATCTCTGCTTCTTCTGCTCTCCGAATCAACCACTCTCTTCTTCCTGTTTCTTCTCCGAGTGTTCTCTGACATACTTCATCATAAACCATGGTTTTACAGCCTCATCCTGCTCCTAAACTATTTTTTCTTTCCGCAAAACTACTTACTTCTCTACACCTTCATCTTTTCATCGTATCAGTTCTGATTCTCCTTGAAGAAATTCTTTATTGTGGATACATAGCCTCTGTTCTTGCTCGAGTTCAGCAACTGTTTCTTCATAACATTTCTCACCTTCCTTTCACATTAAACAAAACTATACTTGTTCCTTTTCTGTTCTGTTGGTTACCCACGTATTAGAAACTCATATTTTCTTCTCTAAAACATCTTGATACATCCTATTCAGCCATGGTACATAGCTTTTCGAAATGGAGCAAAACAAGGCAGTGGTGATTCAAGTCACTCTACATAGGGTGCGTTAACTAATCATTCTCTGGTAACGAATTTGATTCAAGAACGCCTTGCGTTGAAGAGACTTATGTCCATATCACTTCACAAGGGAGCCGCAAAGCATAACCATCAAGGAGAAGATGGGCGCAAAGGAGATTGTGGTGGCAGATGAAGCGCAATTGGAGTAAAGAGGATTTTTATGGTGGCTGAATTCATCAGAGCTCACTTGATTGGCCCCATAATGGAGCCTACTCTAACTATGAATCCAAAGGCTAGTGGTGTGGGATACTCCCTTCAGAAGGTATATATCGGAAACATATAACATCCTCAGTAGTGGTCTTTTGCAAGTGAAAAGGCTTATCAACGCTTGACACTCCAGGAAGATATGGATTTAACAGACTTTGGTGTAGTTTAAGAGCCTCTGGGCAGAGCTGGAAATTTGTTTGAGGCATAGTCAACGATCAAGGCATCCTGAACTGAGAGCGTGATGCAAGACAAAGTGTTTGGTTTACTCCTCATCTCAGTCAAGGGTACATGACCATCAAAATCTGCTAAGCCCTCGGGCAGACAAGTTTACACTACCTTGAGGAGGTATGGTGTCAATCATCCCAAAGGAGCAAGGTTCAGTGATCTATTGTTTGTGAAAAGGTGGCACTAAACATGGCTCATAAAGTGAAGCCGTCAGTCAATACAGGCCTACATCTCAAGCCAGAGAACCGGGCGACTCCACTTGTGAGCATTGCAAAAGGAATGGTCATTCATGAAGAACAGTGCTGGATTTTTCATGCCTCACCTCCGAACTCATCATCCGGTTCACACAGGCATACGAGCACATGAAGCTGTCCATCCCAGAATGCCCAGCCTCTCAGTTAAACCAGTTGCATACAAACGGAGGGAGGGCATGACTCTACTGCCCACATTGCTGGAACATCTACTCAAACCACGCAGGAGGACTCTCTACATCCACAAGTCAGACTTGAGGCTCTCATAAAAGCCATCAATTGCAAATTCTGGTTCACTCATTAGTAGTAATGTTTTCACTACTGGTTAAATTCCATTCACTCTGCAACTCTAAAATGCTAGGTCGCTGTCTCCTTTAATCATAGATTCAGCGCCTCTCACCATATGATAAGAGATGCTAAACTGATTAGTAAACTGTTACACGGCTCTAGGTCACAGTGGATGATAGCAAATGGGTGATAAGTACCCATTGAGGGTATGGGAATTTGAAACTAATTTGATAGAGAGTCTAAGCTTTAATACATGCCACCATTACTGAATTTACTCTCAGTAAAGGGCCAACTTGTGATCTTAATTGCATTGTGATTTTTAGTCTAATGAGGTTTAATTTTCAGCGATATCTTGAGAAGAGTAGATGATTGGAAAATGTGTGAGAAAAAGGAGACCTCTATTTTGCTTGAAGACACCCAAAAGCTTAAATCAGTCATTTTATCCTTTTATGCTTTTAATTCTGCTTTTGTTTTGATTCAGCTGTTTTATGCATGCCTAGATTAGGCCATCTCATTCTCGTGCCTTAGGCATAGGTGTTACCTTAACTTGTCTTTTAGATATGAATAGTTGTGAAGTCTTGTATGCTTGGTAACATTGCATACTGTTTTTTTCTAAATCAACAGTACCCCATTTATGAACATTGCTTTGATCTAGTTTCCATCAGATGATGGACCTGCACATTGTTGTGAAAACCACAATATTTTATCACCTTTATAATAGAATTAAAGTATACTAGGCTGACTTAATCTAATAATGATGAGTGTTTAGAAGATTTTATAACTTTCAAAATTATATCACTAATCCATTTCAATGCAAGTTAAATCTTTAAGGAGACAATGGCTCGGTGAATACACAAGCATGCTTCTCAAACGCATTTGAGCCAGCCATGGAAGACATTTAGCCAAAGGATCATCTGCACACGGAGAGTATGGTGACATCAGACCAGTAGCATACCAAGTCGTAGAGATAGAGGTGGCAGACAGTCTAGGAAGAATTGTTATCTCATGGGAGGTTGCTAGGAGTATGACATCGTTCCAGTGGACACGTTGGAGGATTTAGCTCGATCCCTAAGTGTGGGTTGCTCGCACTCGCTACTCTCGCGCTCACTCACAGCGCTTATCATGCTTACGATTCCGAGAAGAGTGGTCTCTGATCAATAGAACACCTACAGGATCTCCATATTGTCTTCCTACTGAGTGTATTGAATAAAACCAAACCCTCTCTCGATCATTTGCGTTCGCTGTTTCGGTATGTTCTACTTTGTTTTGAATTTCAAGGAGAACAAAGAAATAAATTGAAGCAAAGTGTCAAAGCCATATTCATTGGTATTTCCTGCAAATAATAAGGATCCAAGTGGTATGTGCAGAAACAAGGAGGGTTTTGCTTCAAAGGGATCGTCTAATTTGTGGAGTCAAAAGGGTATTATGGTGAAGAAAAGCTGGGTATCACCTGAAAGATTCCTCACACTTCACGCCCAATCAGACAAAGATAATACTTGAGGACCATCCGGAGAGCCTTGGTGGTTAACCCTGCCCAGCCAAGGGAGGCTCCAAAGAGAGGCAGTCATCAAACGCATTATACAGTTGGTGAGACGGTTTTATCCCATGGTTGATCCTGAAGGGGGCAACAACAGTACTGCAGAAGGAACAATGCAGCATGAAGGTTCTGCAAAGTTCATGATCAACCTGCTACCCTCAGATATGAAGATAGGACACTGAAGAGCAAGTGCAAGTACAACCATTAGAAGAAGCACCAGTTAGGCATGATCATATGACCTGGAACACAAAAAGGTATTACCTTCATGCCAATTGTTTGCCTCATCCACTCAGGTAGTTTGCTCCTTGGCTCAATATACTAGCAAGAACATCAATGCCTTCATAAGCAATGTAGATCACGAGTACCTTCAAGAACCTGTTATGAGCAGGCAATGGCGAAGAGATGAGCTGGAGAAAGGCAAATCAGTTGAAGTGAAATCTCGATGCATGATCAGAATGATAACATGTTTGAAATGAGCTTCTCCAAATGAAAGAGAGTAATCAGTCGCCCATCTACACCATCAGTATTTTGCTAATGGAAAACCTAGAAAGAAAGAAACAAAGTTGTAGAGGGGTTCACTTCAGATTTAGGAAGAAGATTAATTGGATACATTTGCAACAGTACAAAACTCCTACACCATCAGAATTATACTTCACTTGGCAAACACTTGGAGTGGGATGCTATGGCAATTGGATTGTCGCAAGAATGCCTTTCTTCAAGGAGACTAGAGGATGAGGTATATGCGCCCTCCTCTTCTGCGCTAGAAATCAATGTAACCAGGAAATGTGTTTGAGACTCAAGAATGGCTATCTAATGGGCTGAAAGTAATTCACCAAGAGCTTGACATACATAAGCTCCAGCATATCCCCTCAACTCGCGAAAGGGATTAGTAGATTGAGCAGACATTCATTTATTCTCACTCCTCACCAGCCACGAGGTATAGTAGTATCCTTGTGGTTATGTTCGCATGATATTCATCATCACAGGGACGTGACAAAGAAGGTATACTCCAACATAAAGCTTATTTGTAACATCTGTTTTTTGATTTAAAAGATTTGGGGTGAGCTTAAAGTATTCTTTGGAATAGAAGTATGCGATCTATAATGGGGCTTTTCTTATCCCAGAGAAAGTATGACACTCTGATCTTCTTGAATGGAGCAGTGTATGTTGGAGAGAAATACAGCAACAGATCAATGGAGATGTCTATTCTCAGTATCGTGCGTTGAGGGGGAGTATGCAGGCAACACCATTTTTGCATGGTCCAAAACAATACAGAAACTAGTAGATGTAACGCTTATTACTTAACTACTCACTAGACCTGATAATCTGTTTTGCTGTGAACCAGGTGAGCGCATATGCAAATGCCAAAGGTTCATCACTGGAAATGGTGGAGAGGAATCTTAGATATCTCTAGTGGAGCTCGCTGGAAAGAAGTATGGATTGGATGTAATGGCACCAAGAATAGTAGTATACTGTGATACATATTGGCAGGAGAAATAAATGCATAAGAAGTTTTCACCACTGGCTATTGCACACTTCATTGGAGGCAATTTTGGTAACACTGGAAAAGAAGACGCAAAGGTGGTTTCATGTTCAAGTGCTCGAAGCCTGAGTATATGACGCCATGGGACAGCTACAAACAAGCTGGTGTGGATTAAAGATTACTCAAAGATTTGGTGAATTGATGTCATACTTTCTCCAATCAAATGCATTGTGAAAGCCAGGCAGCCATTAACTACTACCTCAAACTCTCAGTATTTCATGAGACGCACGAAACACATTGAGTGGTACTGCACAAGGTGAAACAAATGGTCTGATCCAAGAAGCTCATCTTGGCTTGCTCACCAACAGGAGTGAAGATCAGTTTGCCCTGAACATTTTCACTAAAAGCGCAAGTCAGCCAGGTGTGTTGAGTCATTTACTCTAAACTTGGACTCACGTGACATTACCTCAAGTTATGATTCCCTTAGCCATCGGAGCTTCTACTCTTTCCTTAGTCATGTTTTTTGTCCAAAGAAAAAAGGGTTTTTGCATACTAAGGGTTTTTAATGAGGGATCTCTCATGGTTTTCCATGCTTGATCATTGCATTTGGTCAAGGCTTGAGGGGGCAGTTATTCGACCTTAGGGAATAAAGAAGACAAAGAAACGAAGATACTGATGAGCCTCTTACTTAGGAGAGAAGGCAGTCCGTAAGCATGTGCTACGTAATGACTTGACTCACCAGTCATTCATTCCGGACCTCAAGAGACTTGAGCGACATGGAACAGAGGACCACTCGCAAGTTTGAATATTCAAACAGGAGAAGTGAACCGTTTGGAAGCAAGAAGACAAAGGGTGAATTGTTTACTGGTACAAGCTCATTAAGCGAGAAGCCATAGAATCAGGCAACCAATTCTAACGGACGAACAAAGGGTTACTACAAAGCAACGCAAGTAGCTTCATACATAAACGCACATGCTCTCTAAGGCTTCAATATCCAGAAGCAGCATCGAGTCCTCATACTCGAGACTTGGATCAAGAATACATTCACTAAGATCTTATGAAGAAGCAATTGGCACTGGATAAGTGCACTGGAAAGGAATCAAGTTGGCTCATGAAACTACGCAATGATAGAAAATATACTCTGGTTATGCCAGGCTCGAACTTCCATAAGGGAAGAAGGCAGTAACACAGTGATGGATCTTTTACCAGCTCATGTACTAGGCCCAATGGTAAACCAGAAAGGAAGATAGACAAGTGTTCAAGGGGATTCACTCATAACTTATCGGAGAGGATTACCTTGATACTTTGCACCAGTAAGCAAAACTTACACATCAAATCATCCTTTCTCTGCTACCAAATTGAAGTGGTGACTTATGGCCCAATGATGTGAAGAATGCTTTTCTCAAGGGGAACTAGAAGATGAAAGTCTACCATGCCAGACCCCTCCTGGTCTATGCTAGCACCTAGTAATACAGACAATGTGTTGAGGCCAAGAAGGCTATTATGGTTTAAGCAATCACAAGGAGCCTGCTAATCATACTCAGTACCACCTGAATGCGCAAAAAGGTTTTAGACGATCCAGCTCAGGCAGAATCATACTCTATTCATTCTCTCTACCAGCGCAACAAGGTATAAAGTAGTTATCCTGTGGTATGTTATCGAATATCATCATCACATGGAGTGACAAAGGGATAACAAACACAAAAGCTTACTTAAAATCTGTATTTGAGATCCAAGGATTTAGTGAGCTAAAGTACTTCTTGGAATTGAAGTTATGCCCACTCTAATGAGGGGCTCTTCTTGTCCAAAGGAAGTAAGAACACTTGACCTTTTGGAATGGCCAGCATGGTTCATGCTGGAGAGAAACTAGCTAGATCCTTTAGAAGAATGGCTAGTAAGTTTACGTGAGGGGGAGTATGCAGACACACTCCATTGAATGATCAAGCATAAAAAGACTTGTGGGTAGCATCTATTTAGCATTAATAGACCTGATTATTTACTTTGCTGTGACAGGCGAGTTCAGCATATCCTGCACGTGCTAAGGTTCATCACTTGGAAAATGGTGGAAAAGGATATCGATACCTAGTGGAGCTTTCTGGACAAGGGTATGGATGGGCTGTAATATGAAGATAGAAGTGGTTTGGCTATTGTGATGCTGATTGGGCGGAGATAGGAATGATAGGAGGTAACACAGTTTAATTGCACTTCAATGGAGGCAATCTGGTCACTATGAAAAAGAAGAAAAAAGGTGGTTTCATGTTCAAGTGCTGAAACAGCGTATAGAGCATGAGGAGAGCTGACAAACGACTTGTTGTGGATCAAAGGACTTCTCAACGACATGGGGATAAGAGTCAAGTTCCAACACATGTTCATTTGTGACAAAGGCTGCTACTATCATCATAGCCTAATCAGTGTTTCATGAATAGGCGATAAACCATTGAAGTGGAGCTTCCATAAAGTGAGATTTTATCCAAGGGGTCAATCTTGCTGCTATACAAGGAGTGAAAGTAATCAGTTTGGCCGACTCTTCGCTAAAGCTTGCCTAAGGTACTCAAGGTGTGTGGTCCATTATCCCAAGATTGGACTATTGACATTACCTCTCAAGGCTGTGAATCTCTTTTGCCATGGAGCTTCTACTTTTTCCTTAGTATGTTTTTATCTCCAATGGGTTTTTGCCTACTAAGGTTTAATGGGGAAGTCTTCATGGTTCTTAGCTTGACTAAACTCTCATTATGCGTCAAGCTTGAAGGGGGAGTATCTGACAGTCGTTTAGACATTAATAAAATGGAAGAGATCAAGAGAGGAGGCACTGTTGGCTCCAGAAGTGAAAGGAGTTGATCGTAAAGACTTGTTCACACAAGTCTGTCATGACAATCTTGGTCCCAAGCAACAACTCTGACTAGCTTGGCTTGGAAAGCAGGAAATTATTCAAATCAACCAAGCGGAGTTCAAACTTTCGTTTAAACTGGTCATGGTTCCGTTGGTCTACAGAAGAAGTGGGGGAATTAAAAATAGTAAAGATCACATGTTCTATTTTGGCTCTTTGGTTCTTTGGGCGACCTGTCTTTCTCTGGACAGACCATAATTCTATCTTTATCTATTTCTTCCTTTTGGTTTTCTTTTTTGTCTATTTAATGCTAAATCTAATTCATAACCATCTTCACTTAAGGAAAAAGAATCTTCCTATTTTTTTCTTCTGTGTGTTAACTCTCTCTCCCTCTCTCTAACATTTTTTGATCAACTCCTCTCTCTCCCTTTGTCTCTTCCTTGTTCTTCATTCTGTTTCTTTCAACAAACGTAACACAACTGTCGTACGGTCGACCTATTTTGCACTTTGCGCCAATAGGCTCACCATAATCTTCCAACTCTCTCTCCTCTCTTGATTCATAAGCCCTCTTGCACATGGCTTTTTAGTGGTATTTCTTCTCTTCAGGTTAACACTCGCCTTACCACGATTGACTCTATAGATCCTAAGTTTCCGCTGGCTCTCATGTTCTCTCTCCTCTTCTCCCTCTCTCCGCTCCCTCTCTCCTCTCTTCTGCCTCTCTCCCTCACTCCCCCCCCTCCTTCGCTCTTCCATATAATCTCTCCCTCTCTCATCTCCGATCCTCTCCTCTTGTCTCCTCGTCATCTCGTCTCCCTCTATCTCTCTTCTCTCTCTCCTCTTCTCCTCTCACTCGTCTCGTCTGCTCTCTCCCTTCTTTCTTCCTTCCTTCAACTTCTCTCTCTCGCTCCTCTCCATCATCTCGGCTCTTCTCGAACTTCTCTCTCCTCCTGTCTTCTCTCCTCTCCTCTTCCTCTGAGCTCCTCTACAGCCCGGCTTCATCCCTCTCAAAGAGTCGCACTCTCTCTCTCTTTCTTCTTTCTTATTTCTCCTATCTTTTCATCCGGCACGTCTCACTCCCGTCCTCTCTCTCTCTCTTCCCCTTTCTTTATCCGACTCTCTTTCTTCTCTCTCTCTCTAGCTCCCCGCCGCCTCGGTAGCTCCTTCCGTCTGTCTATACCTCTCTCACCCGTCCTCTCCTCTCCTCTGCTTGCGTCTCGTTCTTCTCTCTCCCGTCCCTTCCTTCTCCCCGCTCTCCTCCCTCTCTTCGTCTCTGTCCCTTCCCTCTCTGCGGTCCCGCCATCGCAGCGCCTCTCCCCCTCTTCCACACGTGCTCTCTCTCTACACATCTCATTCTCATCCAGCTTCTAAATCCAGGCTTTGAACCCTGAGTTCTCTTTCTATTTTAAAACCTTTACCAAAGGAAAACCCCAGGATAAAACCTTGGCAAGGAAAAGAGTAAGATCCTTCAAGGCCTAGGGATTGGCCATTGAGTCTTTGTGCCTTAGAACCAGTGTGGTTGGACACAAAGAACTTTGTATCGTGGCCTAAGCAAGTGCAGAAACTACACATGGCTTGCACACATATAGAACTCGGCTTGACCTCTTCATAAATCCGGTTTGGTTCTCCCCCTCTCAACTAACTTCAAAGCCACCTTAGAGAAGCTAGGAAACGACCATGATCATCTTCAGTGAGGCTCAAGCAATGGTACCTGATACATTATCCCAAAGGTGCATCAGTACTTATCAACCATTACATTTGGATCAACTAGAAACACCCTTAAAGCAAAGCACAATAGTTTAAACAAAATCAGTGACACAAGCAACTTAGACATTCTTCTAAATGATGCAAGATATCAATGATGATTTTAAGTAAGACAAATGCACAAGTACTTATTCCATTTAACCACAGCAATCATAACCAATTTTAATCAAGCATTTTTAAGAGTCATTTCGAGATTTTAGAAAGAAATGATGAGTGACTTGAATTGAACTGAGTTCAAGTTACTTCCCTTTTTGTTTAGATGAGGAATGAATGATTTGTCACTTGATTCCTCACCCCCGGCCAGTTGCAACCTCTTCATGGCAACATCAACTTGATGGGAGGTTGTGTGGATCCTTCTGCTTCAGTGTCAATCACCTCACCTTAGAGGCCGCATTGAACTGAGCTTTGTGACACACACAACCAAGACTGCTCTGAACAGTCTCTTTGCATAGACACACCACTACCTAGACCCGGTTGAATGATCCTTTGTTAAAGTCCTTGCAAAGGCTTGACATACCATGGACAATGCATATTAAGACTCCCCCTCAAGCTTAACTCCGAGACTAGGGGAGGAGCTAAGCTTGATGAGTGTATGCAGTTCCATGTCTTTAAACCACCAGTCTTAACTAGAGTTGATGTCCTAGCCCTTCTGAGTTTTAGCTATCTTCCTTATACCAGGAACTAATGGTGTTTGAATCAACTTAAGAGCCCTCACAAGGTAGTCTCTCATTGTATGATATCCCACTCTACACTTCCTGTAGACTTTGGGACTAACATGTCGAAGTAGTATCATACAATGCCATCAACCTCTCATTGCATACTCAGTCCCACTACACCTCCTGTAGTTTGGGGACTGACTCATCCAGTGATGATATGCAATGGCAATAAACACTTTTCTTGTCACTATGGTTTGTCACTGTATCATTTCCTGTGTACCTAACATCACCACAATGTTAACTTGAAGAAATACAAATGAACAAGAGAGAGAGATGAGATGGAGGCAAAGAAGATAGTGTGATGTGAAGTATCTTATGCAACGAGTATGGAGAGGGCTGTGGACAGCTTCTGAGTGTGCAAGAGACTGAGGAACATCAAGGATAAGTCTAAGGAAGACCTTAGGAAACATTGGTTAAGAATAGGGATCAAATGGGCAATGTTTGGGTGAGTTGTACGGATGGCCGTATGGCCGTATGGACTGTATGGACTGTACGGACTGTACGGACTGTACGGACCAAACTCGACCCAGAAATATTTAGACTCGACCATTTGATCGTTGAAGATGAGTTTTAGGCTTGGGAAGGTTAGGGCACATCAAGGGATCCTAAAATGACCAAGAATTGTAACCCAAGGCAGTATCAAAACGTGTGAGGCAAGGAAGGTTTAGGGTTGAAGTGTAGATCAAAGACTTGGGTGTAAAGGAAGGGTTTGGGCGACCAAAGGAAGATGCCTTTGGTATATTTGACCAAGGGGTGCTTCCAGGAAGGTCCTGAGGTTTGGATAAGGTTATCCACTTCCCATAAAGCAAAGGAAGAACCTTATACATAACCTTATTCACTTACCAAAAGCAAAGGAAGAGCACCAGCCATGGACAACATGTCCAAGCATGTGTGCATTCTCAGCCTAGTATTTTGAATTAGTCTTGTTGACCTCACATGCTTAGGTTTAGACCAGAAACTCCTCTCCTCTCTTAAGGGAGTAAGGGGGAAACCTCCTCTCCACTTCCAGAAATAAAGCTTGATGTTCTTGAGTCGAAACCTCTCTTAGTCTACCCCTTTCTTATTCTTCTTTAATCTCTTTAAGTCTCTCTTAATCTCTGATTTTGATTCAAGTTCATACAAGGAAAACCAGAACCCTTCTCACCTTCATTTCTTGTTCATCTTTGCCTTAAAGGCTTGTTCATCACACCCGAACCTAGATCCTCATACTCTGGTGAAAATCAAACATGGTATCAGAGCCAGGTTCATCAGAACTTGGTGTATAGCTTCTGCAAATATCTAGGCTTTCTCTCATGCAATTCAAACCAAGAAAGTCACCTCCTTTCCAGCCGGTTCAACCTCTACAAGAATGTGTTCATCCCGAAAGCCCAGAAGGTGTTCTTGAAGACTCATGCTTTCTCATACCGTCCAGAAGAAAGGAGAGCCTCGGATCCAGGAGTTACGGAGTGGATTATCTACCCTCTTCATCAAATCAGTCCAGGCGTGTGTACTTATTCAAAGACCAGGAAGAAAGGTGAAATCTTTCAGCTTGTTACTGGTGGTGGTGACAAAAATATGAAGAAAGGTTGGGACTTTAGGCATGGAGAGTCACAGGGAAGGTCCATGGAGGAAGGAGGTGTTGGAATCGCGACCAATAGCCCCTAATCTTGCCATGAATCAAAGGTGGTCAAGGAACTAACACTAGTTCCTTGTTTGTAAGAACCTATTGTCCCTTGTTATAAAGCTTGATACTTTATGAACTGAATGTGTTGTGTGATGTGTTTGAGACCTGAGGATGTGTTAAGATTTCTAGATATGAATGTTTAGAATCTATCCCAGGATGTTTAGATGACTCGTTTTGAATGGTTGCGTGTTTAAAGTGCTTACTCCGGTTCGAAATGTTGCTCGACATGATATTAGATAGCATGTTCTGAATCTACTTGCATACATGAATAGAACTCATTAAAGTAAAGCTCTTGGGTCTAGTGTTTGTAAATGGCATTTATGCTTAGTCTCTGTTCTTAATGAGTGTCTTGCTAGGAAGATAGATAGTTGTATCTAATCCGGATTGCATTCATGAAGTAAATAGGTTAAGGCTGTTGCATACTCTTGTCATTGAGGCTGCCTTAAGGTTGAGACATCTAGACTAAATTCTAAGGGTCGTTTAAGGCAGGGAATGGTTGACTAAGTGCTTTGTGATAGCATTTAGAGAGTGGTAAGCTTGCATTAGATGGATCTCAATGATAATGAGATGCTGTCTAAGTGCAAAGCTTGTGACATTGGTGATCAAACTTGATGATTAGTCAAGGTTTGATCCCAGTGCAAGTGTATCTTATCTTATTTGGAGTTTGAGTATTGTTTCAGGTTCACAAGGAGTGTGCTTTGTTCAGTACCTATCCAAGACAAGAGGAAAACTTGGTCCATTGTGTGGAGCAATGGGAAGGTTCTGGGTGTAGCAACCGATTATAAGAAGCGCAGGCCATGAAGGTTGTGAGCTCCTGGTTCAAGGCACACAAGAAGAAGAAGGTCACCACCAAGGCCATGAGGAAAGCCGGTGATCCATGGGTACTTGAAGCTGAAGATATGGAGGTGGACCAGTGGTTTAAGCGCAGCTGTTGGGGTGGTGTGCTCCTGGTTTGGATGCTCAATCAGGCTCACTTTCAAGCTTGAACCTAGACTCAATTCAAGCTTGAGGTGGGGACTTGAGTGAGCTACCTGGTGATCTAAGTTCAAGACCTGGTTCCTCATCACCATTGCATCAAGAAGAGAAGGTGAAGCCATCCGGGTTTAGCCATTGGCAAGGCTAGACAAGAGAGTGTTATTCCGTTTTGATTTAGTGAGTTTAAAGGCACGAGCTTAAGAGAGAATCAGATTGTTTGTATGATAGATTAAAAGATTAGAGAGAATAGAGAGAGTATAGAGAGAGAGAGACTTGAAACTCTGTTAATTGATAAAATGAGAGAGTTACTGTGAAAATAGAGAGATTTAGTGTCTGGTTTGTGTAGAGAAAATGAAGAACAGCAAGAACATGAGAGAGAGAGAGGGATTTCGCCCAGAATAAGAGAGAGAGAGAGGAAATCTATTTCCTTAATTCAAATGGTTCTCTGCTACATGATTTAAATAAGCTAGGCAAATCAACATAAGGACAACAAGAATGAATAAACAATGCTTCTCGTCTCCTGAGCACAAAAGGACAAGGCTCTCCCAGCCATAGTGAAAGTGACAGGTCACTGGTCAATCTCAGCCTAAACCCAACATGTGATTCTTTTTTGTAACCTTCTCCAACAGCTCTCTACTCTTCTGGCCGACCTGATATTAATATAATAAGTCTCCTTATGCCTCCTTGTCAAGTTAAACCACTTTCTTGTTGTCTAAGTTAGGTCCAAGTCGAATATGACCTAAACTGTACATACCATCACTTTCTTGATCAGTCTGGATTGCCTCATCTTGTCTCTTCATCTCTAAGCTTCATTTATTTTCTTCATGTCAACCCTTGTTCTTATTTCTTCATCTCAACAATAACTCCATCTTATTTGTTCTTCATCTCAACACTCCCCCTCAAGCTTGACCTTAGGTACTGGTCAAGCTTGGAACCATGAAGAACTCCCCTCATTAAAACCTTAATGTGCAAAACCCAGTGGGAAAAAACACACCAAGGAAAAAGAGTAGAAGCCTTCATGATAGGAAAGTCAGTGAGATGTGAGGTCTATGAGTCCCAACTTAGAGTGGATGAACTCACAGACTTTTGTGCTTGCTGCCTTTGTGAAGATGTCAGCTAGCTGATCTTCACTTCTAGTGTAGCAAGGTAGGATGACTTGTTGCTCCACTGCTTGTCTCACTTTATGGCAGTCTACTTCGATATGCTTTGTCCTCTCATGAAACACTGAGTTTGAAGCTATGTGTATGGCCGCCTGGTTATCACAGTGCATGGTGATTGGAATTGTTGTCTCAATGGCCAAATCCCTCAGTAGGTTCTTGATCCATATGAGTTCACTAGTGAGCTTCCTCATAGCTCTATACTCTGCCTCAGCACTAGAACATGACACCACCTTCTGCTTCTTACTCTTCCATGTTACCAAGTTGCCTCCAATGAATGTACAATACCCAGTGGTTGATCTCCTATCAACTCTATCTCCTGCCCAATCAGCATCACAGTATCCTACAACCTCAGTGCTTCTATTGCAACCCATCCAAACTCCTTGACCAGGAGCTTCTCTTAGATACCTCATGATCCTCTCTACTATATTCCAGTGATGAAGTTTAGGAGCTTGCATGTGCTGACTGGCTTGGTTCACAGCAAAACAAATGTCAGGTCTTGTTATGGTCAGATAAATGAGCTTCCTAACCATTCTTCTATACTTCTTGACATCCTTAAATGGAGTGTTCTCAAACTCCCCCTCTCGCAGCACTTTGTAGCCATCCTCAAGAGGAGTCTTTGCTGCTCTTCCCCCAAGGTCTCCTGCCTCTCTAACCAGATCCATTGCATACTTCCTTTGAGACAGAAATAGTCCTTCCTTGGATCTACACACTTCAATTCCAAGGAAATACTTCAGCTCTCCAAGATCCTTGATGTCAAACACTGATTTCAGGAATGCTTTAGTGGCCTGAATCCCTTCCTTGTCGCTTCCTGTGATGATAATATCATCTACATATATCAGGATAACCACAATGCCTTGTGGACCAGTCAATGTGAAGAGAGTATGATCAGCTTCTGACTTCCTAAATCCTCTTCCATTCAGTGTGGTGCTTAGCTTGTAATACCAGGCCCTTGGTGATTGCTTCAAGCCATAAATTGCTTTCTTCAGCCTCAACACATTCCCTGGTTTGACCAAGTGCTCTAGACCTGGAGGAGGATGCATGTAGACCTCATCTTCTAATTCTCCTTGCAGAAAGGCATTCTTCACATCCATTTGCCACAAATCCCATTCCAAGTTAGTAGCAATTGAGAAAATGATCCTAATGGTGTGAAGTTTTGCTACTGGTGCAAATGTATCAATGTAATCCTCTCCATATGTCTGAGTAAATCCTCTTGCAACCAGCCTTGTCTTTCGCCTCTCCACCTTTCCATTTGCCAAGTACTTAATGGTGAAAACCCACTTGCTTGTCACTGCCTTCTTGCCTTTTGGGAGTTCAGCCTCATACCAAGTGTCATTGACTATCATAGCATTGGTTTCATTCCCAACAGAGTCTCTCCACTCTTCAAGCTCCATTGCCTCTTCATATGACCTTGGAATGTACTCTTGATCCAGTTGACCAATAAAGACTTGGTGTTCTTGTGGATACTGAGCCAATGAGCATACTGCCTGTATAGGATGAGCCACTGCCTGTGAGTTGAAGTAGACCCTCGTGTTGATCCAGTTTGAAGGATCCTTTCTCAGCCTTGTACTTCTCCTAAGAGGCTGGACTGCTTCAGGCTCTCCTTCCTCCTCAGATTCTGCTTCATCATTTACTGGTTCTGATTGTCCTTGTTGCCTTTCATCCTGATCATGAGTTTCTTGTTGATTCCCCCCTTCAGGATCAGGATGAGTGGCTTCTACAGCTTCATTAGCCCCATCTTCCTCAACCACAGTGTCTTGACCAGATGTAGCTTCAGGTGCACACGCCCTTGTCTCCTGATTTGCCTGAGTCATGCTGATACCAAGATTCTCCAAAATAACTCTGAGATTGGCTGCTTTGTCTGATGCTTGAGAGAGATCTTTCAAGTCATCCCAACTCTTTTCCTCATAGTATCCCTTAGTCTCCACAAACTTCACATCTCTTGATATGGAAACCTTTCTTGTCACTGGATCATAACATTTATAACCCTTTTGTGTTGGAGAGTAGCCAATGAACATTGCCTTGGAACTTCTTGCATCTAGTTTACTCCTCAGTTCCCCTGGTATCAAAACAAAGCAGAGGCAGCCAAATACTCGCAAATGATCCAAAGATGGCTTGTTGCAGTTTAGTACTTCAAATGGAGACATGTCATTGAGTATCTTAGTTGGAATCCTGTTGATAAGATAACAGGCAGTCATGACAGCATCACTCCAAAATCTCTTTGGCACATTAGTGTGGAACATCATTGAACTTGCTACTTCCATCAGGTGCCTATTCTTCCTCTCAGCTACTCCATTTTGTTGAGGAGTATAAGGACAGCTTGTCTGATGTATGATCCCATGTTGAGCTAGATACTGCTTGAATGCTTGACTTGTGTATTCTCCACCATTATCTGACCTAAGAATCTTGAGTTTGGCATTGAAATGGTTGGAGACATGGGACTGAAAATTCTTGAAAGCTTCAAGCACTCTGTCCTTAGACTGAATCAGTGTCACCCAAGTATACTTAGACTTCTCATCAATGAATGTCACAAAGTATTTGTGATTTTCTCTGGAAAGACAAGGAGCAGTCCACACATCAGAGTGAACAAGGTCAAAGCATTTCTCATAGATGGTGCTAGGCCTTGGAAAGACTGTCCTACAATGCTTCCCCAAGATACATGCTTCACACAAATCATTCTCAAACAGCACACCAGGAAGCATCAGATTTAAAGCTCTAGCATGGGGATGTCCCAATCTAGCATGCCATGTGTTGTTATCAACTCCAGTAGCTGTACTGATCATGCAGATAGAAGGTTCTGTCTTTTGAAGATGATAGAGTTCATCCTGGCTGTTCCCTCTTCCTATCAACTGCCCTGTCTTTAAATCTTGAAACTCAACCTCATCTGGTCTGAATACTGTA